>DWIJ01000812.1:0-10107 GCA_018248315.1 Chioides albofasciatus
AACTCGACGGGGTGCGCGTGCGAACGCGCTTCCGTACACGTGAGCTATTCCGCTCGCGCGATAAACTTCGCATGTTTATCGGTAAATAGTATCACTCGGAGTATTAAACTTGGTGCGGTCAAATGAGTACAACAACAATAGAGAGAGCAAATAAAAAGAAAACAAGAGGGTAGGTAAACAATTTCTTATGCTCGTTGAATCAAAGCAATTTTTAAATTAACCGTGAGCTTGTGTTCCCAATCCCACTTCTGATTTTAGGTGAGATGAGAAAACAAGTTTAAAAAAAAGAAACATTTAATTACAACGACAATTTATTCTTATAAAAATCAACAAAACTTTAGTATAGAAATTGTTTACAATAATTGAAATATAACAAAAACAGAAAAATTAACAAAATAGCTCACGTGTACCCCGCAGACAAGCGTTCGGTTCGGATTCCTACAACGAAGTAAAAAAAGCCTGCATAGACTACCTGTCTTTTATAGGGTTTTGAACCTACAATGTGGGGGTACACCTTACAATACAATATATACTAGAGGGTAATGGGTTAACGACAACTCTTTTATAAGTATGTATCACGAAATGACACTTTTTATTTTCATTTATGACAGATAAAATATATTGATTGTAGATAAAATACAATGTATTAGAATGAGTTTATCTTTAGAGAGAGATTGTCTTTAAAGTAAGTAGTATACTGATTAGATAGTCGATATCTGATTGTGACTGTGTCCCTGTTGGGCAAGGGTATCCCCACAAGTGGGAAAAACTAATTAGATATATAACTTCACACGCAGTTGTTGTATATAACATATACCGGGTGTATTGGATATGTCTCGTTTTCATTTAAAAAAGTTATTATTGTCATTTTACTCACTAGGTTTACTGTCAATATCAGTTAAATGTTTTTTAATATCTGTAATAGTTACGGAATAATCATCTGTGCACACTTAACGATTACAACCTGTATACACAAACAATTATATAGATAAGTTCATATAGTAATTTGTGTAAAATATTGTATTTAGATATTTTTCACGTTTATCCGATAAATTGTTACATAAAAATTCTGTCACTCAAATACTATAGTTCGACAAACTTTTCTGTGCGTGTGGCGGTTTTTGGAAACACTCATCTGGTGCCAGCTTCATGATTAACATTCAAATTTCTCCACGTAATAAGCATTTGATATTAACATTAATTTAATAAAATTATGATGTTAAAAATTAGACCTTACGTTGCTCGTTAATAATAAAAATCATTTTTGACATTATTGTTAAAGATCCGCAATAATAAATTAAATATTGATAGAAAGAGTAGTCGTTAAAATTTCTTTTATTTTAGTTACTTCTTAGGTAATTTTGACAACTTAGCTACATTATGCTTGCCAGTGGCGCCCCTCTCACACGCACAGAAAATTTTGTCGAATTATAAATATAATTTCGTTTTAGTAGCGCCATCTGACGTTATCTCATAGAAATAATATGTCAGTGCATTAAAATGAATCACCACGCAAGCAACAGATGGCGCTATGAACGTCATAACAGTAGTAAAATGGTAGTTATGTAAAACATATCGATATAAGGGCCTAGATCAAAAATAAGGGGTTCAAAGAAACATCTATTACATTTACTAATATGAATAAATATTACTTAAATAGTAGAACAGATTCAATTTATTTGTCCCCTATAGTAGCAGGTCCTTTGAACTAGTCATTTTTCTGTAACGCTATCGATGCGCATACGCATAGCAACTTCACTGCCATCTTTTTGTCCTTGAAGATATATCTCATTATCATTAGATAGTAGGTAATGTGTACTACATAGTGTAATTCGTAAATCTTTAATAAGATAAGATACGCTTCCTATGCAATTAGATACAAAGTAGTCCAGTTATTTATTATTGTTAGTCGTCATTAAGTTTAATAACCTTGAAATGATAATAGCATGAATTTCAACTTTCGAAAGTTCTTATTAAATGTTCAGACATTCTTAATTGTGATTACTTTAACTTAAATCATTCATATGCGTATTAGAAATTGCTTATTTTGTAATCTGACCACCCTTTTAAACGCGAAAGCATCGCGTGAACTGTACTTAAATAGGATACTATCTTATCCAATCTTATCGCTTAAACTTCTGGGCAGTTACTTAAGATCACACTCACACACCTACCGCAGGGGAAAAGTGCATGGCGCGCGATCGTGGCAATATTGGGAGTATCTCTACACACTTGCCGTGCAGCGTTCCAGAGTATGACCTGCAGGTTATAGCGACAATCTCCGTAGATTAATCCCCTGCCACAGGGCAAATCTAGGAGATAGCTCCGGCTTGGCTATATCACAATCAAGGAGGCAATTAAGTCATCACTCTTACACATTTCATTGTCCTTGCGATAGGTGTGTGAGTAGCCCATATGTCGCAGCTGCTCGCCATCTTTATTGTTTGAGCAACTGACGAACATATCTTATGTTTATTTTTATCAAAATGTTTCAATAATGTTTGTTTTTCAAAATCTGTCAACAGTCAATTTCTCTCGCCATCACTCATCCACAAAGATACTTAAGCTGCTAATGAGTTACCGAGAATCTTTACAAATTTAGCCAGTCGTGTTAACCTCAACTTATTCGCTAACGCTACTTGCTCAAACAAAATACTTTTACTAATAGTTTTATAACATAGGAGTAACAGACGAGCATTCAGTCCACCTGATGGTAAGTGGCCATGCTTAAGTGGCTACTGCCGCACATTAACCCAGATAAAATTATGTTATTCATATTAGAGTATCATCTGAAGTCGGCCACAGATACGCCGCTACCCCTGAGGACTATACTGGAATGCCTCCAAAAATATGTCTCCAAACCAAATATTAAGCAATGGGCGGTTAACCTTAGAAAAACATAGTAATTGCAATTTTAAGACTACCAATCCACAATGAGCTAATGAAAGTGGCCTTGGCTAGTGCTGGAGAGCCATCCAAACATCATAACATACAATGTCTCTCAAATTAATTAACGTAGATTGATGTAAATAAAAGAGTAATGTATTCATATTACTCCAAATTGAACATACATATCTACACTTTAAACAGTGAACACAAATATAAAATAGGTATAATTAAAGAAATACATTTATGTACCTACTAAGAATATCTAAGTTAAGGAATGTATGAGTAAATAATTAAATTAAAGATAAAAAAGGTGGTTAATGACATTTTAGCAAGTTTTGGTGATCTAATAAATAATTCACAAACTTTTTTCTAAGATAAAATAAGCTATCAAAGAAAAAATCTTTACAATTTAAATATATTCATCCAGTAGTTTGTTATTATGGATATACAAAATAATTTGGAGAAAAAAAAAATGGATGAAAAAGAAAACATTAAAATCAAAGACGCAGGATTGACAGAGAATCATTTTAAGATTTCGGCTTAAAGGATAAATGTAACAGATTTACATAATCACACGCAATAATATAATGGACAGTTTGAGATAAAAAGAGCAGTAACAAGATAAAATACAATTGATATCCACCGAACGATCAAAAATAATAGATATTATACATTCAGTATGCAACTCTACCTCTTAGAGAACCTCAGAAAAATACTCAAAACATTTAGTAATATTCCCTGGCAGTCGGGTAAAAATTGAAATGAGAAAAAATGTTGCAAAAGAGGAAGGTGTCGCCGTTTTTAAAACAGGTCAGTAACTATATTTCTATACTTCAAGCAATTTACTTGAACGTATAAACAGTAAGTAATGAATATTATGTACTAGAGCATTTAGATTTTTTAAAAGGAGCTTGTAGTCCATCTAGTTTTAGTGATTTGTCGTCTATAAACGGAGACGCCCCCCAAGACTAAACTGGAAACCAAAACTCGGCAGAGTACAGACTATAGAGCAGCTTTTCTTGAAATTTAATCTGCCCTTTTTCGCTAGTCTTAGTCTTTTAAAATAAGCCTAAACCCTCAAAGCTTTAGTTCAAACAAAATTTACACACGAGATCTGGTCAAGTAACTTCACAATCCTGTTTCCAGTGTTTCGTGTCAGCGGCTGTATGCTTTAACGTGATAGGCCACGGCAGTGCCGTTGGATTCCCTGCAATATTGCTGCCACAACTGATGAAACCAGATTCTGGGTTTCAACTGACTGAAGAAGAAGAATCATGGATAGGTAAGATCAAAATAACTAACAAAGGAGACAAACAAAACAAACAAACTTAAACGAGATCAGACCCTCTTAAAATACAATCTGTTTAATAGAATAGGAACCATTGTTTATTCAAACTCTTCATTTTTTTTCTAAATCAGAATCAGACTTAAGGGAAATTCTAGCTTCTGTCTCAAATATATTTACATCCAATAGAGCTAAAATGTAGCTTGATTAACTGCAAATCTTTTTAAGTCCTGCTGCCCAAGGCCACCTTATAACTGGAAAGATCAGGGGTATGCTTGTAATGTCAAACTATTATGTAGTATCTAATACTAGTAGTAGCTAAAAACGTTTCTAAACCGAAAAAAGCTGAACCGAGTTGTAACATGTTTTCAGAAACAGAGAAAATCCATTTGATAAGATTTTAAATAGAACAGAAGATGTAACAGTTTTATGTAGAATAGGAGAAAACGCCACCATTACAAATTACAAATTCAATCTAAATTCTTCTGTCCGGGCTACCGCGTTAACATTGTTATCGAAGTCATAATGTTTAAGCTGTAGTATCGCTTGCTTTGACCCTAAATTTAAGAAAAAGATTCGAAAAAGGTCCTGCGTTAGACAATGATAATAATTCAAGAGCGTAAAAAACTACACTCATTTAAATACAATTAAAGTGATTATAACTATTGTAGTTTAGGGTATTATTTCCCTGTAGTTCCAATAAGTTACTACAAATTGTATATAGCACATGATAAAGGTATGAAGAAAATTAAAACACCTTAAGCAAAACAGATGCGATCCTGCGCTTACAGCGAATTCAGCAGTCAGCGGATTGCGATCTTCATTTCAAAATATCAAGATAATTTGTGATCACATGCATGAATCTGTCAATATCACGGTCATTGATTTTGATCACGGATCGTGATCGAGATTGACTGTGTATGGGCTGCATATTTAAAGTTGATCACAGATTGGTTTCAAGGCCCGAGGATGGTTATCCCATATGTAAGACAGCCGGCATTCAAAATAGTTACCATATACCTAAATCACTCTTCAATCATATCTTCAGACTTGTAGACATCATGAAAAACTTTTTACATTTTGCTTATCATCATCGTATTGTTTGTATTTGCAGTCAATTCTGTTAAAATAATCTCAAATTCAATGTTTATCTGAAATCTGATTTATATCTTGCTCAGTTTGAGAATAAACGTAAGTAAATATCTAATCTCAAAATTTATCTCAAAAGTTACATAAAACGCAAATACGAATTAAAGGATTAATAAAGTAGGAAGATTCATATCACTTATAACGTGATGATGAAATATCGTGCAACGAAAAGATAAATTTTAATTAAAGATCTAAGCTATTAGTTATAAATTTTGACCGTAAAATATGAAAAAATAGTTTATCAGTTCAATAACAGATGAATTTTATACAGTTAACAACAATGATACAATAGAAATGAAATGTTATTCAATATCATAGCAGCGTTAAACACAAGATGACTTGTGACACGCATGAACTTTCTCATGTTACATTTTTTGTTACAGCCTTAAGGCAAGACAAGCGTAACATTGGAGTAACAGCTTATAATGAGGATTACTTACCATCCGTTCTTTAGTTGATTAGGACTGATATGCAAGAGAGGAAACTGAATGTAGGAATGGATAATGCACATAACGCTTAATAAGCTCCGATGCTAATGACATAAACAAGCGAGATAAGTCACGCGAATGGAACAAAATCGGACAAAAGTTATCCTCCTCTATCCATACACGTAAATCAGAGAGGGACGGAATAAAATCTACTCTAGTATAGAGAACAATTCTCACGGGTGAGAAAGTTAAAGTTCGTGGGAAGGTTTGAAGAGAAAATAAAGTTATCTCAGAGTGTCTTTAGAAAAACTGGAGATTGTGATCTTTACGGCTTTTGTAACAGTTGCTGGTGTTCAAGCTTGAGATAATTTTTGTTATATAACAAGTTGCAAAGGAAATGTTCTAATGCATTGAATAATATTCTCATTCAATTCAATACATTCAATAAATTCAGTTCAACATAAGTTACAATTAATTCATTCCACCCGTTCATCGGCTCTCAGTACCCTTCTGCTGAACATACGCCTCCTTAAAGGAGGTTCTGCTGCCCATTCTGAATTGAACTGCTTAGAAACCTCTAATGTCATCAACGAGAAGTGAATCACAAAATAATTTCAATCAGATTACAACATAACTTATTATATATTACCTGATAAAACGAACAACATAAGTTATTTTGATAAAAATAGGCTCATTTACGATATTATAACTTGGGCTTACTTAATAACAATTAACATGAATAAGGGAAAGAGCTTATATGATTTATGAGCCCGTACAAAACTATAAATGTAAATACGAAAATAGATTAGAAACTACATGTTTAAGCGCCGTTTACTCTGCAGCAATAAACTATGCAATTTCAACTCCAGTTCGAGATATTTCACCAGAAATACTTTCACACGTTGATTACTCCTTAGTGAGTAACTTTAGATTAATATTACATTGCAATATTCAGTGCAATGCAAATTTTAATAAATTGCATCGCGTTCCAATTTGCAATGATCACAACTTACAAGATGTTGTAAAAAATTACGTTGCATAACATGAAAATACCATGATCGATACTTAAGTATTTCTTGAAATTCCAAGTAAAGAAGTCGATTACGCAGAATGATTGATATCGAGAAGAATCTAATTATAATGGACATAAAAATAGCTTTAAAAGTTTTAAAACCAACAATGGGGTTTAGACGAATTTTCGAAAAAGTCGCAAATAACCTGTTTGTTTCCATAATTATCCGTTTTTAATGAGATAATTTGGTCATGCACCTGCTGTAATGATCAAAAAGCCTTATTCGATAATTTCCGACAAAAAATATTGATTACGCAACTGTCCCTTTTCGTCCAGTAATAAAACGTCCGTGTTACGAAATTCGATCTGCAACCGGTTAAGAATTCGCAACGCCATCGCCGAACCGGTTCTGTGGGACGATGCGATCACTCGAGCTTAGGTTGCCAATTCGTATAATTATATTACAGGACTTCTTCATCAACCTATTATTATGTCACTCCTGGGCAATGGTCTAATTTTGGAATACGAAAGGTAGTTAATAGTTCATTACACTGGTCCATCCATGGCAAATTTTGAACTTCATATGTGCAATAATTTGTAATATACACAAATTTCCAAATATCAGTGGGTCTAAAGTTCGAAAGAGAACTAAAGGATTCTCAGAAGAAATACTCATAATAATTAGATACGAGGGATTTTTTAAACCTGGATTAAGAACGTGGACGTAGTTAATATGGTAGAACTAGACTATTCGGAGAAGTATACAATTCAAAAGCAAAGGATGAAATCCTTTCCATGGTTGACCGTGACCGGAATGACTCCGGATGTGACGTAAAACATTTCAATTTCTAATGGCAACATCCAACGTCAGGAATCTCATCAGTATTCCGCGCGTGCGATCACGATTGACACAGCATGAATAAATCACGATGTTAGTGCAAAAATAGCTGATGGAAAAACCGATAAGCAACAGGTTTTGAACGCAGTGATACGTTTTATATTCTAAGAAAATGATCAAATATTGATAATAGCAAAAATACATATCAGAGTTTGTACAAACAGTTATTTTTAAAGATGGCGATCAACATAATATAGAATTCATTGCTTTTTTTAAATAATTAAAACTTAGCAGTTACGATATTATGTAAGATTCGTAAAGGGCTTGAACCTAACAACAAAACCATTAAAACACTCATATAGAGTAATACTCGCAATAAGAACAATTATTACATTACATTATAGGTTGATACATAGATAAAATGTATCAGATAGTTTGGAACAAGAGACGAGTTACGACAATTCTGCCTTATACGACAACAATAGGGACCAACAATACGGACATCATCCGGAACAATATGAGAAAAGATTAAAATTTAACTTTTCTATTGTTACAAATAGACAATACTAGCACAATGAAAAATTCATGCTATATTTAAAGGTATTTCGTAAAAGAAGTGACCCGATTCGGGAAATATATAAAAGACATTTTCTATAAACATGGAAAAGAGGACAAGCTTTAGTTATAAAGGAAATAGGGTCAAGTAGTCAACCTTGTGGAGGTCCCCACAAGTTCAGTATTTTCTTTTGAATATGTTTACTACTAGCGATGTAGTGAGATTTAAGTGCTTAGAACTTCACCTTAGCTTGCAACTTGAAGTAAACTTATTGATTTAAGAAAGGCTTTTGACACAAATTTATAGTGAAAAACGAAACATGACTTATAAAACCAATATGTCATGAGAGGGACATAAAAAGCATTATGTATCTTGAATATAAATTATCTAACAAAACATACACCTTGTATGTCACAGTACAGTGTATGCAAATAAAATATATCAGACAATATGGTTCGCGGTGATGTCACGTGCAACGTGGTAGCGAGATCTACAATATTTGATTTTAATATTTACCGTGGCCCTGGGCCCAGATTAGATAAGAGTTGTTAGAGCCATGGTAATTGCGGTACCAGCATCGCTCATCATTAGACCGTGACATGCGATATAAATCGCTGTTCTCCATTCTTTGTAATGTAGTCAGGTTTAACATCACTCTGGGAATTTCTCGTCATGTATCATAACAAGTCTTGTACGAAATTACTTATTATGATTTTTTTGAATGGATGCAAACAAGGATTTCAACAACAACAAAATGTATTCAATTTTATTCGTTTTCAATTAATTTGGTAAAAGTAAAAGAAAACACATATGTAACTCAAAACCCCGAAAGTAACACGTGAAATTATTAAATTGTTGAGTACAATCTTTAAAAATCTATAATTAGACATAGTTAACAAAATCAAACTGAAATCAGATCATAAATGGAACTCCGTCTCGCCAGGTCTAAGACAGAGATCTAGTGAATGTTTTCTCAGCATAAAATGTTAGAGGTCAGACACTAACGTTAAATAACGCTGATATGATCAATAGTTTTCAGTGACTAACGCAACGAGTGCAGTTGTGATTGATGAATCAGATTGCACGACTGGGGGCCTTTATACTTGTTACATATATCTAAATCTCGGATATCTGCGATCTAAATATTGCCATAATTGCTTCATGCTTCAGACGATCGGACATTTTAGCAGATCAAACGGGGTTATGCAGTTGAGTAATTGATATCTATATTGAGTTGTCAATTCACGTTCGCAAATTGAATTATAAAACAAATTTATATATGACAAACACTGATTGCATAACGACCTTGCTGTGGACAAAGTTTTAATCGAACAACGTCTTTGGACTTGGAGTAAGTTGTAGGTAGCAAAAGTTTGGCAATAGAACCTTACAGTTATTGACGTAACTTTAGAACTCTTAGATGTACTGCTAACCTTCACAAAAACGCGAGAATCGGTAACTGTAACCTTGCATTAAACTGAGGCCGAAATACACAAATATAGTAATAAAACAAACGACAGGACATTACACAGAACGTTAGTGGAGAATTATCATAGGAAAAAACATGCTAATCATCTTTACCAAAGATGAGTGCTAATATTTGCTGATCGTCTGGCATAATGCTCAAGGTCCGAAAACATGAAAAACCTCATTACCAAAAATAGCCTTAACTTAAAAAAAATTAAACCGACAAATCAGCAAAAGATGTTAATTAAGATTGGAAAAGAAATTCGGCAAAAAGCAACAGCAAATTAAAGATTGCTAAATCTACGATTCGATTATCTTCAAGTAGATATTCTTCAGCAAACCTGATTGACTTTTTTATCTCAAGTAAACATCTCTAAATCTTAACTCGATGACAACTTATTTTCCTTTGTTCATTAATACATTAGCGATAATGATTTTTACAATTAAGAACTATGTATACTATTTAATTTTTGTATTAAAGGG
>DWIJ01000813.1:0-10106 GCA_018248315.1 Chioides albofasciatus
ATTGGAAACTTTTAAATTAGAGTTTAAGATAATTAAATGCAAACTAAAGGTTTAATGCAACTAAAGAAAATTAGACTTTTGTTACTCGGTGTACCAAAAAAAATAATTTCAAATGAAACATTTATTGTGACGACTCTTATAAATGTTGGAGGCAAGGTAAATATTAAATAGAATGAGAAATGTGCGAAAATCACGCGAAAACTGTTTAAAGGCTGGATTAGTGGAAACTAATCGTGCATGAGTTGTTTATACATTAGTAATTATTGTTCCTTTATTGTACTTGTCACATAACGAATTGTGAACTACAAACGAAGAACAGCATACCACGTTAAGGAATTACCAATTTATTATTTATTTAAAGTAACTTAAATAGACGGATCATTAAAATTTGACTCTTTCGTTAAAAAATGTTAATTCCAAAGTTCCTTATTCCTTGTCATTGAGTGTATTTTATACTAATTCTACAAGCGTTTGATATTTTGACTTAAGGAGAAATATTGTTATTTTTCTGTCGTTAGTCGACGGTGATAGAACACGTGCCTTATTTAGCGTGTGTGGCGTAATTCGAGGTGAGATTAATGATATGCTAGATTAATTAGATGTCATACTAATATATTTGTGTACGAATGTAACTGTACTATAGAACATCGTGGTAGTAACCTATTTAAGAATTTTATAGAAATTTTGGAAAACATTTAATAGAATTTTAGACAACAACAGTTAACGGCTAATTTTCTTAGAATGGTTATTTAGGACCTAATTGATAGTTTTTATCGTATACAAAAACTTTTTAGTACCCACTTAAAATAATAATTATACACTTAATGGCATTTTGCGTGTCACACGGAACAGAGAAAAAGGTGACAATAATCGACAATTAAATGAATATAACGATGTAAGTTACATTAAAATGAAAATGAAATACTTAATTAAGTGTGTAATAATAATGTTATATTTAAGCATGGTTACTCCATACTTCTTGTATGTTTCCAAATAACACTGCTTATATTAATAATAATAGAATAAAACACCTACTCTAAAGATTATTGTGCTGTGGGTATTACACGCACAAATACATTAAAAATATGAATATTACTACATCAATAAAATATGTGACCGACTGAAGATCGAACCCAGACCCTCTATGTGCATACGGATAAACTTCCATTCGAATAAGCATCGAATATATCTAATCAATGGCATATTAACCGGGTGCCGAGCGCGGGTCAGGTCCTACTGACCTGCAGGCCACGTAATTACCCGCCAATTGACATTGGATCGCGGACGATTATTAGCTCCCCGGAGAGTGTGAGAGGTCCTTGTACCGTATGACCAACTATTATACGATTAGTTACACACATCTTGTATAAAGCCATCATATTCCTTCCTTATAAAACGAGTTATATTAAAACGTTTAGACAATTGTTGTTGCGACGCGCGGTGGATATAATTTCATTGTAAATCCGCAACAAGTACCTACATACATAATTATCTGTAGTTATTGAAGTGCGCTAAACATTATTAACGAAAGATGCCAATGATAGGACAGTTGTATATAGTCTGGCTTCATAGACACTTGTCCGGTATCAAAAATATACATCCTTGTATTGGGTACTTTTTAAAGTCACCGTGTTTAAAAATATCAAATTAATTACTTCAGGCATAGACAAATTAAAAATAATGTCTACGAGTAAATTATGAAAAATCTTGCATATTAACCTTTTGTACTTTGAGTTCTATGCCCAGCTGTGGGACAACACCGTGCTAATAATGATATATTAACACTCATTGCTTACAATACAACATGCTTGTCAAACTAATTTGAATATGTTTTCTTATACAATGGAATTAAGCAGTAGCCAAAAAGGAAAACTCCAAAAAGTTTCTGAGAATTCAGAGATTACGTCCACCTAGTTTTGCTTTTAGCCTAATTTTACAATGTTAATTTAAAACAAACAGCCCAGCTTCCCAATTTGGGTATCTACCGTTATTTTATTGGTGGAAATAAAACGATTTTGTGTATTAGAGCGCAATAATAATAAAATTAATAAGTTGATAGGCATCTGGCGTTAGTTTTCGACAGCGCGGTTGCATAATGCCATCATTAGGAAGATTTTATGTTGTAAAATATATTGTTATATGTTATTACGTAACGGAGTTGAACTTTTAGGTAGCCCGCTTGATGGTAAGGGCCGTGGACATTGGGAACCAAACAACATAAAACATCCCGCAGTCGATTATTTATTTATTTATTTATGTATTTCTTACAAAATCCACAGCTCTCAGTATTATGCACATAAATTTCTTATAAAATAATTCATAAAGCCAATTACGGATTTACAATTATATCTAGGATTGATTATAGACTATAGATGTCTGTGGGCGGCATTGGCTGCTTTACTCTCTATGAAGATAATGTATGTAGCAAAAGATGTTTCAACTCCAAACAGGATTGGATAATACTTGTGGTTGATCGCACTTACGTTGCTACTAGTGGGAATAATTTGAAATGCCTTGTGCAAGGTTGTCTTACTAAGTCTTCAAACCAAAAAGAGCTTTTAATACCAATATTCTACGGAACAAATACAAAGTTGTGCCCGTGGAGTCTCCTAAACCAAACTACGAGGGATTTAGCTACAACCACCACCACGTTTATAAATGAGATTTGAATTTAAATACTATTTGTGCTTAACATAAATAGGTAAATAAATTTGATGGGTCAATGTCAATACAATAAAATCAGCAAGTGCTAATAGGCCTCTTACTTGTACCTCTGTGGCCTGTGATGGTAGGTATAACTTATCAAAATGGCCGCTCCCAGAAACTGCTGGTTGGGTCATTTTACTTTACAGAGAAAAAGGCAATTTATTTTTCGCATATATTTGTTAAGCGTATACAAGCTTATAAAAAGATAGATGGGTCGGGGGTCTATAGACGCCTATCGACAGTTGTAACAATAGAGGATCACTTCGACTGATGAGTTGTCAACCTTGAAACAATCCTTTAATGGAGTTTTTAGAGACCGCCACGTCGAAAGTGACTCTATTAATATTATAAAAATTATATTTATGGTCCTTACCTATCTATTATTGGGAAAGTATCTTTGTTAACCGTATCATGACCCTTGACTACTTTGGTATGTGATTTTTAGAATCTTTACTTAATGTGTATGAAACACATCTATGTGTGAATAATTAACAGATAAGGAAAATAGAAATTATTACCCAGGACATATCGTATCACTGGTACCCATTAGCACAGCGTTATATGACCTCGTCCGTCTAGACTAGACGTTACCGCACGGATACCGGAGTTATCTTCACCTCTGACCTTAATGAAAGTTACCGACTTGTATGGCTCTTGTATTATAAGCTGCAAGTTGCAGAAATAGTTACATCTCCACGGAAATCTACGGAGCTCTAATCCATTGAAGTCGACTCTGACGAATATCGGTATTTTCTTGCTCCTGAACAATAACTGGGTTCATTCATGTCATCTACGAAAACTTTGTTATATTGATATAATGATTTGCAATTCTGAATACATAATACTTAATTTAATTAATAGCAAAGTAAGTACGCAATACCGTATACGACGTTGCGTATTTACTTGTTATTTACTTCGGAGGTTGCAGTTAAGCATATCGAACAAAAACGAACCTTTACATCGCGTAAAGGTCACCTTTGTCATTTCGATATTGATTACAAAAGCTTACGTATGACTACGAATGGCGATATAATAACTAAGTATTATTCCTAATATCAAATATTTCTGCGAGGATTCCTTTTTTTACTTATAAATGCTTATTGGATTATAACTAATGTACTCTGGGGTCTCAATGAATACCATTGCATTTTTATAAAAAAAAAACCATTGTAAAGGCAAGTCACGATGGTAACCGTACGTCACACCAGGATTTACTCTATTTAGATGGTAACAAATGAGCAAGCATCGCTATGCGGGCAATGATCGGCATGTGTCGCGGCGCGCGCGCCACTTGGAATATAAATCAGGCTATAGTGGTGTCGGGGCGGCGCGCCACAGCAGCGACGCCGAAAGTCGGATTGTACCGAAGGTGTCGATGTTGGAACGGCAGATCAAGCGTGGCCTCCGTACGTTGTGGACCTGCACGCAGCCGCTCCGCGGAGAAAGGACCTACTAGTGCCACTTACGACACCGCCGGCTCAACGCTCGACACAACACAAACATGAGGATCCTACCCCTGTGAGTAAACGCATATTATTTACTAAAAGTTCACGTAACTATATTTGTTTCGATAAGGGAAATGAACGTAGGATCCCGTTCCGGCTGTGCGAATGCAATTGCGATTATATTTTAAAGTACCCGACTACCACCTGACGGGCACCAGTTACTGGCGTATTGTCTGTTAGACGTAGCATTTATGTTGTACTTACGTTAATAGCATGTTCATGAGTAGTTTATTGTGACCCGCACAGCGACATGATTTTATCGAAAAGTGAACAAATGTAACTATTTTCATAAACATTTCAGTAGGCACCGTTCTTGTCAGCGCCCAAATAACATTTAAAACAGTTACCTCTCGTAAACGGAATGTACAATGCATCGACGTTCAAGTTTTTGTTAAAGTGTTTTGCCTTTCTAATGGTAATGTCATTCTAAGAGGTCTTGGAGTGCAAGGTATTGTGTCTATGCGCGATTACCTGCGACTCATTTTTTGGTTACGTCATACAAGGGCCATCGATTAAACGGAACCAAATTTTATAAGCTTAATTTTTGTAATCTTCGTAATCACCGCGTTTGCAATCACCGCGGATTACAAAGGGAACATTCCCAACGCTTATAAACGCAAATAAATTATGTATTAGTGTATTACTTTTAAGAGCGTAAAATATAGCTTAGAAAAGCTTAGAAAAGCTTTATTCTCTAGCTTCTTTATAGTAGAAACCTTATAGATAATTATGTGTGTCCGTTAGTTTACTTGTATTATATTATAGGTCTCCGCTATAAAGACAAAAAAACATTAATCCTATTTCCCTTTATTTTCTTTATTAAGTATATAACAACTTAGGTGTTTTTTGATTTTAGAAGTTCTATAATATATTGTATGCCCAAAACGTAGTGTTCGTGGATTAAACAATTTAAAGTTGTTACCTAAATTTAAAAATTGTACTATTGCTGGGTATGAGCACCTACTGTTTGGAATGTGCCATATAATTAGATTTAGCTTTTTTTTAATCCAAAATTGAATGGATATGAAAGTACAGAGAATTCGAGATAAGAATTTCTTCATGTAATTAATTTTCCACTGCAGTTTCTTCATTTATACACACAGAAACAAAAATATTAAAGGGTTACTAAAAATTAAGCTACCATCTTTATACACGAACTGATTATTTTTTTTGTAATTTTAATTGAGAACTACCAACCTAATGCGATCTCGTTTACTTGTAGTCACTTGTTTACAATTTGCTTACGTTTACTTGTAGTTCCGTATTATTATTTACAAGAGGGACAAGCTTACATCTACATACTGCGTAAGGCTTACAAACTTGAAGTTCTTGAGACTAGCGTTAGCAATATAGTCTCCTAGCGGCTCGGTAATTATTTAGACAATTTGGAGTTAGCGCGACCTCATTCCGAGGCCGCCAGCAAATTAGTGCGAATAACATTAATATCACATTATCCCCTACTTACTTAGTTGGTGGTTCACGTGATATTGTACGGAGCGAGTGAGGGTTGAGGATTAATTAATTAGGACCGCCTTACCCTTGCGTTATAAAATGTTACTCGTACGTCACTTCTTGATATTTCAGCTGGTCTAAGTCAATTATTATAATAAGCCTAGAAAGTGTAGTTCACATTAAATTCAGTTTTTACTAGCATTTATACAATTATGAAGATTATAAACATGGTTAAGTATCTACAGTATTATTCTGTCGGTGCCGCAAGTCGAGTCTATGTCGATCATCCACCTATGACATAATCATTTTAATTTCCACAACCCCGTCATAAGATTCTTTTTACATTCTACGCTCCGTCAAAAATGCTCAAGAATTTTGTCTATGCTTTCCAACATGAATTTTCCATTCTGTTGAGTAAAATGCCCAAACCGCAATGTTTACTAGCTGAAATTATCTTTAACAAAAATTAAAAAAAGAGACTGAAAAACTAGACTAACTAATTAGCCAAATATGCTTAACACATTTTACAACAAACAAACTTTTTTTTGACAGAAACACAAACATTTTACTTAACTTAAATGTGTGACTACATTAACTTTCATACATATGTAAATAGTTAAAGCTAAAGTTACATCTAAGTATTTACCTAGTTCCTAGTATTTACCCAAGTAGCCTTACTTTACACTAACAAAAGATTTCAGAACGGTTAAACATAATCAACCCGCGTATTATTATCACTATTAAGTATTCATAACTCCGACAAGATGGTCGATAGAACTGAGGGCTATTTAATATTTAATAGTTGAGTCTATATTAAGTAGGTCACAGTTGAAGCTACTCTGCACGAGTCCGTTGTAACTCGCTGAGATCATAAGATAATTTCAGCTGACTGAATAAACAGAAACTTCTGAGCGCTTTGGCAAGAAAGAAGCTGCTGCCGCCTTTCTGGTTTTCGGAGATTCAGGTTGTACTATACTCAAATAGTGACTAGTGTCAACTAACCCCCAATATTAATAATGGGTCTATCAAATTTTTGCCTCCCAAAATGAAAGTTTTACAAATTAAAGTAAAAATTGACAAGAAAAAACACTGGATTGATTGATTATAAACGATGGGGTAGAACTAACTTGTTGTTAACAAAATTAAATCAACAGTGATAGCCTAGAAACTCGGCCCCTTGATCGAGGGGTCCGAGGTTCAAATTCCAGGTTTGACTTTTCTAAGTGATGTTCGTATTAGAAATTAATCATCACTTGCTTTACAAGTGAGAAACCTGCATACCTAAGAAATTAAAAAAAATCGCAAAGGTATTTTTGAAGTCTATCAATAACCACTTGGCCAGCACGGTCAACTTATGAACTAATCTTCCTCATTCTGAGAAGAAACCCGTTCCCATGATGGAAATGAAATATAGAACTGCCTTGATACAGCATAGCAAATAAAGACTCCTAGGAAAGGAAAGTCGGTTTAGAGAGAGTTTACAGATTTTTTGTTAGTTCTAAAACAAAATTATAACGCGAAGTCAAATTATAAATAGACCCTCGGAGATTCTAAATTAAAACTGTTAAGAAAAAGATTTTTGAACTTCTCATTAATACATAAAAATAATATAAATGAATATCCAGTACCTATACAAGATAGAAAGTTGAATTCGCGAATTGAAATAGAAAACTACGGTTTCCGTATTTATTCCAATTAAAACAAACTTTACTGCATTGAACAAGTGAGGTTAGCCAAAATAATTTCCCGGTAATTAATCTTCATCAAGCCTTTCAGTACAAGAACGCTTTGCAGGCAAATTAAAGAGTTTACGTAGAATGAAAGGCTTAGCTCACTTCCACTGTATTAGGGCTGGTTCATATGCAGCTATATGATGATCTATAGAAAAATATGGCAGTCTGTGTGTTTTGATAAAATTTAAATGCTTAACGTACAGTTTACATGATGTTGAGTAATCACTGCCGCCCATGGACTATAATCAAATCTATATACAATAAGGGCTACTTCTCCATAAAGTAACACCCTGCGAAGTGACAGTAGATATATTGACGTTCAAAAGGAGTTCTGTAAAGAGTTCTGTACTTGTAAAATATTTTTTATTTTGATTTTTGACTTTGGCTCTACCTGAAATCGAGTGCGTTGCCGCTCTTGAGAACTATGTGATGGTGGTAGGAGATGGTGTTATGCTTCAGCCGGCATCCTCCCTTCCACCGAAATGCTTCACGTTAGAAGTTGGCATAGTTCGACCATCGAACTTAGCTGATTTTACTACCTTTCATATATAAAAAAATGTATGTCTCTTGTCGTGTACACATTACCACATCACTTATCAGATCGCCATCAAACTTGAGCAAATTGAACAAATACATCTGTACAAAATCTAGCTTTCTTAAAATTTTAAATTATGATTATGGTGGAATTTCGTCTAGCGAGCTAACACTAATATATGCTAAGAAAGAGAATTTTGTTTGTTGAAATTGAATAGGCTCTGAAACTACTGGATCGATTTGAAAATTTCTTTTACCATTAGAATCCTACGTTATCCCTGATGAACATAAGCTATATTTAATACGACAAAAAATAGCAATCCGCGTGAAAATTTTGAAAATGTAACCCAAGGGCGAAGCCGCGGGTTCTGCTCGCTGATATAATGAATATACATCATCATCATCAATCCATTACAGTCTCTCTGCTGGGCACGAGTCTCCTCTCCTAGTCCACCGCGCTGGCCCACTGCGTATTGGTAAATTTCACATACATTTGAGATTTTTTTATAAATTTCTCAGGTATGCGGGTTTCCTCACGATATTTTCCTTCACCGTTAAAGCAAGTGATAATTAGTTTCTAATACATAGAAAAGTTAGAGGTTCGTGCCTGGGATATGAACTTCGGACACCTCGAACGAGAGGTCGAGTTTCTTAACTACTAGGCTATCACTGCTCCGTAATAAATATACACATTACATTAACGTGTGAACTGTCCTTTAGTTGAAACTCCGCATCGCCGTACTGGTTTCTTTGGGCCGCAATGTATTCTTTAAAGCTCGTAGTTTATTCAAAAGATTTAAAGCGTGAGCACCACGAAACATTACACCGCATTTTATTAAGGTCTATGCAGTATGAAAGTAGCATTCCTTGTGAAATTTGTTTCATGGAGCTGCAACTCTATCTGCGTTTTACGTGAACTGACTAGAGAAGCTACATTTTTAGTGTACCCAAAAGGGCTCTATTTTTAGACGTTTTTTGACTTATTTATTGAACAATTGTAAGGGAGACATACTGTTTCGAGGCATTCCAGCTTAGTCCTCAGAGGTAGCGGCGCACCTGTGGCCGACCTCAGGTAGGATTACAATCTTATCTGGACTTGATTACAGATGTCCATGGGCGGCAGTAGCCACTTACCAACCGGTGGTCTGCATACTCGTCTGCTATTTCTGTATTATATAAAAAGAACCGTTATAGGTAGACACTTCATTTTCTCCGCCAGAATTCGACCTCAAATGCACTGCTTCCGCTGACAACTCACCAGAACCACTCAAACCAGAACATAGCAGCGCTAACACACTTATTATTCGAAGTAAAGTGTAGTGCTGGTACGTGTGATAACTATGAATTCACATCATGAATGGTTTAGAAAAAACACCATCTTACAAAATATTACTATTACCTCTTTAATATTATCGACATTTCAACATTTAATTAATTAACGGCATTACAAATTTAGACGTTAATTAGCGTCCTGGGTGGCGGTTTTCAATATGTCACAGCCTAATCCATTAGAATTAGGGTAGGACAGATATCTAATCATTAGCCTCGATGTAACCGTTAGTAAAAAATACCTAAGTTAATGACAAGTGTTACGAATATTATTATTAGATATTGATGCGTACGTTATACATGTTAAATTTAACTTTCGAGTTTCTTTTAATAAATCGGGTAAACATTATTTTTGATATGCGTGTGGACATTATTTTTGATATGCGTGTTTTCTTTTATAAGTAGGTACTCTTCGAATAGTACTCTTCAAATTTTACACCTTTAAAAATTAGAAAGATGTTCATAATTTTGCTTAAACAAAGAAAATCTTATACGACATATAACATATTACTTAAATAAATGTTACTTACATATTAATATTGAGATAATAAATAGTAATGGAGTTAAAGACGACATTTGAACATAAAAATCGCGGCCATAAAAATATACATCCATACATACGTATATACACACGTAGTACACGTACATACATACGTAATACGTATGTATGTACATCAGAACCTCCTTTTTATAGTCGGTTAAAACATATACTTTGAATATTTATCAGAGAGCCATCACACCGCTGTCAGTTTTCCAAAACATAAGTAACAATAATACCCCCTACACACGCTGCTGCGGCAGGGCCGGTTTAGGGTGAAACAGTGGGGATGACCCTAAATCGCCTCCT
>DWIJ01000814.1:0-10104 GCA_018248315.1 Chioides albofasciatus
GAAATCTGTAAGAAACTGTAAACCCTATAGGTATGTTGCTATCCCTGAGTACTAAGTTAGATGGTATTATTGTGTGACTGCTTAAAATAGAAATAATATTAATTGAAGGTATGTGCAGGGATCAAAATTATAATTTTTCTCTTATCATTTCCCTGTCCGCCCACGCCACGTGTTTTATATCGGACCTAAAATGTTATTCCCAATGATTGATAACGTCATGACTCTTTATTTTACGCATGCAAAATACCTAAAAGGCGTATATTCATTCAGGGAAAACCGTTTATCCGTATAAAATATGAGATCATTGTAGGTAGATTATAGCAGTTAATTTAAACACTGTCAAAAAAAGGTTATTATCTAACACAACCCTCATGAAACATCGTATACAGTCGTATATAGAAGACATCATTACCCTGGCGCCAAGCGAGCGATGTATCGTAAGTTTGTAACCGATATTGTATGGTCACGATGCTTTCATAATAGATTTGCGTTTTACTTATATTTGTTACTCTAGTCAGAGCTGTGCTATAAATACTATTCTCATGACCCTTATTTCATACCAAAAATTGTATACATCAAGTTTAAGAACAGCATTACCGTATCATGAATCGGCAGGAAAATGCTATAAATTAACATATTTATCCCATGGTTGCGTTAAAAAAATCGCATTTTTTAAATGTGGTACTCGATCTTGATCTTGGTAATAAAAATACCGCAGAAAGAAAATCAGGACCAAGGCACACAGAGCAAAGACCACCAGGATTGGCATATTGCACCTGCGACTACGGCGATAAAACTGAATAACGACATTTTTCCGACGCCTAGCATGTAACATACCGATATACAATAGAGACGTGAGTTACTATGTTACAGTTTTAAGCTTTTGCTGGCACGGGAAGTTATTGTTTTAAGATGCCCTCATTCCACCGACATTACGTTCAATAAATCTTCGCAGAGATAAGTAAGTACAATGAAAACAAAACGAAGACAAATAGCTAACCCAAAGTGAAAAGTTGATTTCCATTAATCTGAAATTTCACCAGGAATTTCACGACATATGATACTGGGACTGTAGACGGCGTCATTTCCCTGGCGCCAAGCGACACATAGTAAGTCTGTTTTATCGCACTCTGACTCACTCGCCGGACCTTTGTGCTGTGCACTACGATCTATTGTTTGTTTGAGCAATCGCTACTAATTTCACTTTCAGCTTGATAAGTGTCCGCTAAAGCTATAAATTCAAAACGATAAATACATATATATGTATAATACAAATGCGATCACAATACGTGAGTAAGAGGAGGCTTGCAAGCTAGCAACTACTATTTCGTATTTGTTTTCATAAACATTGTTCTTCTTAGTTTAAGCAGCTCTACTTAAGACATATTTTATTATTTCACCCAGTTTACCAATAAAAACAAGGCAGTACAAACGAAACAATAGCAGAAAGTCATAAACCGTACGCGGCTCGCAAGAATAATGAACCATACATGATGGTTCATGTTATAAGCATAATTAACAAGAGCAGATTACATTACTATACGATGGCAATTACAATAGACTATTCTTTAGTTGTGGCCAACATCGATCGTGGGAGAGGAGTAACCGTTACATGTTGTTAGTGCAAATCAGTGAGGGTTCCCAGGAACCCGGGGCGGGCCGTAACGGGATACTCGTACGGTTGAAATATGTTACGCACATTTCATAAGGTGTTTCAATTATTAGAGAAAAATATAGAAATAATAAAAATTGTAGTATTTGCATATGATTTCGAAATCCTGAATTCATTTTCCAGATACATAATAGGTAGACCAGATAAAATACTGAAAGTGATTTTTTGTCTGGTATAAAATCGCAACTTAAGCACTTCGGAGTCTCATACAAATAAAAATCTGACCATTTTTTCCTTAAGAGAATATCATATCATTGTTGTGCATTACAGATATCTTTCATTGTTTAAAAAATAAGCAAACACTTATTAAACAGTATTACAATACAACAACAGAACAACATTACGAACAAAAGAAGACATTTCAACCGAGCGATACACAGTCGAACCTACCAGGATACTATCACTTCACGGAGCTGAAAGCATGTTCATCGATCATACTGGGACCAAACAAAGGGGCACTAATAGGCCACGCCCATAACACGGACGAAACTATTAATAATAATTTGAAACATTGTCCGCTGTGCATAACATAGGTCGTTTGCCGTGGCGCCGGGCACTTTCACTGGCCCTGATTGTACACCATGGGCCAAGCAGTCCCGTGGATATTATTTCGACGAAAATATTCTTTCTTTTTTGTAAAAGAAGCTACGTTTGTCGACGGAGAAGAAGATCGTTGCTACGCCGATATGTCGAAATTAAAAAAAGCCGGCATGCTTTAGACCTGCCTAGAACAAAACATAAACACGAAGATATCTTTACAAAACCTTAACAGGAGTTAAAAGGAGTTATGCGGGGAGCAATAATTTTTATCTAGAAACACAAAAAATAAAAATATACGTTTTTGTCGAAAAAATATATTTAAATCGATTCATGAGATTCAAACGTCTAATTGATGAATTTAATAGATATTATTTACTAGGCTTGAAAAAAAACATACTTGTGCTATATCTAAAATATCTTAAAAGTCTATGTTTAACTCGTTAAAAGTTTTCATGAAACAAAAATTCTCCAGTAGAGGCATAGCAAAGCACAGACAGTTAATCAAACATTAGCGTCCAATATGGGCCGAAGGTGTACACAGTAACAATTCATCGCAGATATCCCGAAGTAGGCTATGTGCAACATAAACACCATAATTGCACGTCAACACGAGATGCAGGATTTATCGATATTTTCACGACGAAATACGAGCGATGCACGACGTTGCCTTAAATTGACGGTCACTTCGATATGATTAATGGCTGTTCTTCTCTCTACGTACATATAAAACCTAAGGTATGTCCCAATATTCGATGTAAACTCAAAGAAAAACAGAATTTTGTTTCTTTCGAACGCAGATCAATCAGTCCCTTCACTTAGCACCTTCTATGAGGTGAGATAATACGTAAAGATTGGTCGCCAAAATAAATTGGACAATTTTATAAGACAGAAGACATGTTTCCTAGTAGCGTCGTGAAGTTGCCATTGCCGAAAGTGCCGTTGCCTAAAAATATAATACTTGTTGTGGTAAGGGAGTAATACTTTTCCGAGACATTCCAACTTAGTTTCTGATGGGGAGCAGTACATCTATAGCCGACCTCTGGTAAGATAGTCTAATTTTATCTGAGATTGATAACAGACGTCCATGAGCGGTAGTAGTCACTTACCATCAGACAACATGCTCATCTGCTACTTCTACATAGTAAAAAATTATAAAATACTTTTCACACTGCATAAGGATCCGCGGGCGTAGACAAGTGTATATAAGGGCAATGGATGAGTTTTTAAACTGAAAATAAAACCGGTTGGATACAAATTTATATTCCGACAAGTGAACCGAAAGGCTGCAAAGAATTATGATGTTTTAATTGCAAACACTTATACGTAGTAATTTTATAGCCCCGGTATTCTTTTCGGGAGAGAAAATGCTTTCGTTGCTGCTTTAGGTAAGAAACTTTCTCGGTATGTTTACACAAAAAGTTTCGTTTAAGTTAACCGAATTAGAGAACAGAAATGTAGTCCATCCGATGTAAGCAGTTACTGCCGTCCATAGACATCTGACCTGTAATAAAAATGTAACCCCATCTCAAGTCGATCAGAAGTTCCTATCTGAAGATCAATTTATATATTTCTGATGAAAGGCAGAAAAAAGTAATTTTGTCGAACGAAAAGAATTTACATACATAGTAGGTACACTTTTAAGTTTTAATTTTTTTTTAAAGTTATTGACTTATGTTATCAAATACTTTTGGTAAGAATGAGGTGAGTGTAGCGGACTCGTACGATGAGCGATCTAACTTAATCGCAAGTAATAGCAATTCCTGAATTTGGTAGACGAACAGCCGTGCGTCTAGATAAATCCATGACCAAAACTTATTTGTATACCAAATAGAAGAGGTTTCTATAATACGTTATTTATTGTTTTCAGAAATGTGTGGCGTGTCTACAAATAAAATGACGGCAGGGCAACGATCGAGATAACTCCACTAATATGGTCGAGGCCAGAATAGGACATCGTTCTGAGATAGTCGAATCTTGAGATCCACGATAACAATGTCTTTGAAACACGATAACATATTGTTTGAAAACGATAAAAATAAATCATGAATATGTATGATAGTTAAGTGATTTTCGCCGTTTTTAACTAAGTAGGATTTAAGAAATGGAGAGAAAAATCACGATTCTATTGATCCTCAAAGTTTTGGGACCTAATGTAGTAGAATTTAGATGAAATATTGAGTAAGATGAGTGTTAAGATTATGCAGCTACGAAAACAAACCTACGTACATAATCTTAAGATTTTCGTTCTCAAAGCACTTAACTAACATAGTTTTATATTTTTTGACATCGGGTGGAGTGTACACCATACGATAGTTCTTGCTTGAAGTAAAACCCCTTATCGATAGTTTAGCTTTTAAAAGTCCTCTGGCGGACATAGGTTTCTCTAGAAAAGATTTACAGCCGCAGCAGATAAATAATTTTGCAGACGCTTTTACCCAGCTTCCGGAATTAAACTCTACTTGCGTCCTACGACACCTCTTGCGACAGTTTACATAAACGACATTACGTAAAGATAAAAGGTATTTAGATGCGACCCAGATACATAGGAACCTGTAACACACGACGAGGAATTCGGCAGTAAATCTGTCAATTGGCAACTGAGGCTCGTGTGGAAACAATGACGCCCACGCGTCGGGGCGGCACGCGTCGCATTCCCGCATACAATGCGTCGCGACCGATCACAACACTGTGATAACACGATCGCGGGACGTTCACTGCTGATAAAGTAACGGCAATATTGGCAAATACAAAAGTAATAGAAACACTATGGGTTGACTGTGAAGACACCACCGCCACACAGCTTGGATACAGATAAACCTTGGTGGCGATGGCGGCGGCCATTAACAATCCAATGGACTCCCTCGTTTGCTACTTCAGTCATTTGAAAAAGCTACAATCATTTTGAAATACCACTACTGGGCACAGATCTCAGCTTACAACTAGGAGAAGTCTGGGGCGCACTCCAACACGATGTTCTGATGCGGGTTGGTGACTAAGACACGTTAGATGTATTTAAGCGGCACATAAGGCTTCGGACAATGCCATAACGACAATAATCTCCGACACCTATAGCTTTTATGTCCACGTTAAATGAAACGATTAATTTATTCCTAATACAGACTTACCTAAGTGCCTGCTTTTACGGTGAAGGAAAACACGAAGCCACGAAAAAACCTGAATGCTTATGAATTCTCCGCCATGTTCACAGAGTAATGCGAAGTTTAGCAATTCGCACTTTGCTAGCGTTGTGGACCTAATTACCAGTTAAGTGTAATAAACCTTCTCAGAACCCGACGTGACACAATAACAATCAACATATTTACATAAAATTTGGTCTTACGAGGAACGATTTCGGCATCGAGCAATTAAAATTAACCAGATAAATTGTGACACCGGGACACATTTATCGCACTGTTGCCGACGTGTGTGAATATGAAAACTTTCGTCATAATATTTACCGAATTACCTTATCAAGTGTATTTATGTACGTGTGTTGTATTATTTCTATTTATACGTACTTATGCAATTACTTGCTATCAAGTGTACCTACAATTCTAAGAATGCTCACAGACAGATAGGATATCAAACGATTTCCATGAATTTCTCACGAATATATACAAATTGTAAACAAACAATAGTCGTTGAAATTAAATTATTTTTGTTTCGTACAAGCCATTGGTGAAACTTGAGCATTACCATGTTCACGTAAATGTTTGTTGAAAAGAATCGAATTCAACACCCAAACGTAGTAATATCAAAACTTATACGCTTTAATCGATCTAAAAGTATCGAGTTGATCAAAATAAATCGATATAACGTTATATAATGGGAGCTGTTGAGAATATATCAAATTATGCCTACATTTAAATATTAATGAAATTTCGAATACATACAAGGAAAGTGAAATTTATTAATTTTGTACCGAGTACCGACACACGCTACTCTTTCAGTAACAAGTTTACCTAATCAAAAGGTGTTTAGAGAAAAATTAATATCATTAAAATCATGCGTATACTTATAGTTAACTAATTAACATAGTAAAGAGGTAATCATATAACATAAATTGCGTTGTAATAACTTTCAAATTTTTTTCCGAAATAGGAAGAAGCCTATAATATTCGTCCATATATTAATAACAAGCTTGTATGTTTTTGACTTAGAAGTATCATATGCTACATATGTATAACAGCTGTTGTGCAACCAATCCGCATTGAAACATCGTGGTAGAGTACGCTCTAGGTCAGAGTTCCCCTAAATTATATTTCTTGTGTCTTCATATATTTACGCTTTAGCTTAAACCCCATTTTGTTTTCTAAAAAACTGATTTTGAAAATGAAAGAATTTTCACACGATACCACGATGCCTCAACGTTATACTTAGACTCCTGAGAACCATAGAATAAATTTTAAAAGCTACAACATAAAATTATTCGATAGTAAAAATACAACTTACAACATTGAAAATAGATCGTTTATTCATTCCAACTAATTGACGCATATTGAATGGCGCGCGTACCTACTAGTACACACATAGAAAAGCAGAAAATCGCATCGAAATCAACCAACGCCCCTTCACAAGTCAGTTCAAAAGGTTCATTGCCGCGAGTTTCTCGCTACACAACCCTTAAACACTCGGAACGTTCCGATTCAGTTTTGCGGCCAAGTTTAAGAAGTGAGCCGGCGCTGACCTAGCTACGGAGCTTTGCGGCCACCGACGAGCTTTCATAAATGCACAACACTATCAACCGCTGAAAGCAACTGGGACGTAGTAAATGGCGTGTGTAGGCCTCGTTTGCTAACTTCTAAAGGTTTTTACACTCGTAGTAAAGTTTCATTTAAGCTCAATTTTCATTCCGTATGTATAGTTAAGCTTTAATTAACACGCATATTACATAAATGCAATTTAAGTAAAAGCGAGAATATTGATATCCGATATTGCAGCACGATTATCTATAGGTTTGCATATCATTTGTAAAGTTTAAAGTTACATAATCGCACAAGTAAGAGAAAGAAAAATAAAATAACAAATCGTAAACGAGATAAATAAATGCTAATAATGGTCTTACAAACATTTTTAATTAAGGCCCTAGGCAGATAAGCTGCTTTTAGCAACCGCGATCGATCACTTAGCCGCTGTTCGGAAGCTTCATGCAGCGATCAGACGCTTCACCCCACACGTTCACCTTGACGAGGGTCGAAGCCACTTTTGGACAGTCGATGCTATAACTAAATGCAAAAAAAATGCGCGTTATCGATACCACGATTGAATTTAGCAAGTCGCCAAAACGTGATCCAGCTCCCATGCAATCGCCAGATATAATTTCATTTGTATTTCAGATTTATTTCTAGCACAAGAAACATTCCTTACAGTCCAATGTCGTAATACTTTCACGAATAGTATCACGCGGGATAAATTATGAATACAACAAATTTTATCGCCAGATTACAATGAGTTTTATTAATTTTTCAACATCTGTTTATGTCGTAATGAGCAAACCGAGCAATAAAATGCAAACATAAAGTTGTAGTACGAGATTTGATCGTAAATTCCGTAATACAAAAGACTATCATATAATAAACGCAAGTTAACGGGCCGTGCAGAATCACCGCGAAATCACCGAAACGCCATCTCGTTAAGATATAAACACGCTTGAAAAATTCACACAAGACATAAAGGAAACCGACCGTACCACACATTTGCATTAATAAGGAGAGTTCATACAAACAGTACATTCACATTACATATTATACGTACATGTAATTAAAGGAATTTTTAAATAATATTTGTTTTTCATAGAGACTTTCCGTAATGTCACAAACTGTTGAATAGCTAGAGTTAAAATTTGCGCTTTTAAAGAGGGAATCTGCCTATATATACCACCCTGCAACAAATTTAAAGTTTAAAACTATATTCTTATTTGTAAAGTACAAATTGCTGCCTCCACTAGCATTATTGATTGATTCAAAAGAAATACAACAACAAGTATCAATAGAATAAGCTAAAACAGAACCACAAGAAGAGCGGCGCAAAGCAGTTTATACCGCGATTGTTAACGACAGCTGAACATTTTTCTTACAAAAGTACGTTCGCTCGTAAGCCCCGTGGGAGAATCGTGGAGATAACTTTAGATCTGCATATAAAAGCAGTCATAAAGATGCTTACTTTCTCGTTTTTTCCATCCGTCACGGCGGCCTTGCGAGCGGTCCGTGTTTGCGGTTAACGCTGAAGTATCGGGGACTGACACAACGCGGGACTGGGGCATTTGGTCACGAGAATACAATGCGTACGCAGATTCTATTGCTAGAGAAAAAAATATATCATAGATGAGAGAAGTTTTGGCTACAGGGTTTGTCTTAATTGTTTGAAGTTCACTTTTGTTTAGCGGTCTTTGCAAACCAAATGCTAAGATTCGATAGTCTAGAAGAACTTATTTTTCGACTGCGCCTAAAGTTTTGATTCGATTCTATGGAGGAAAAACATTAGCGCAATAAAAGGTAGATAATAGAGGCACGTAGGGGCTAGGTAACAAGCAGCGTAATCTATTGTTTCAGTAACAAGCCAGTGGCGGGATCTAGAAATACTTATGTGAGGAATATTATGAGTATAACATTGCTCAGCATTGCTAAACGTTATTTTGTACCAATAATTTATAGTGGCAGAAACAAGACATCGCCACATGCATTTCTGCTTAATAGCAGCAATGTTAAAGGGGCTGTGTTCCGGTTTGCCAATTGTACGTTATAAAAAAGTTACATATACGTTACATTCTATGTAACATTCTTTGGACCTAATTTTACTATGTGGTTTTGAAGACAGGTAAATATTGTTCGGCCTGCATACCAGCAGCGGAAGGAATACTTGCGAAACCCACTACTCAGCAAGTGTACGGGTACCGTTGGTGCTGAAACGGCACAATGGCGAGAGAATGCCTTTATTTACATACACCCATCGCATTCCGGGCCGCCCGTGCGATTTCCGGCTATTTTGCATTGTGGTACATTCGTTAATTTTAGATCGGCAAGGGTCACTTGGGAACCTTACAAGTCACACGCCTGGCAAAGTTCGTGTAGTAATAAATATTCAAAGTAATGATTGTGGTCGAGTGTGGGATAAGATTTGGGATCTTTATAGTACCAGTCAAAGTAGATAAACCAGACATTTTATAAAGCGTAAGGAATTATTACAAAGAGAGCCTTATTTGAAACACACAAAAGAAATTTGAAACTTCTAATATCCATTTAACAAGATTAAAAAGTCTCCATTAACGTCCAATTTGACGACTCGCGTGGCAGAGCGGTCACCATACCAGTATGAGCCCGAGCAGGCTGAATTCTAAATGATGTATTTAGATTTCTGTTTCTGGGTCTCGGTGTTTGTGTATTTGTCTTGTGTGGACACACACACGATACGAATCCTAGTGTGGGGCTGTGAGTGTAAAAATCGTTATTTAAAAGTGTTATTCTCTCTATTCTCTAATTGATTATCTGTTAACGCCTATGGCTTTAAACAGCGACAAGTTATAACGGTAAATTCAACTATCATACAACATTGCCCTGAAGTTCATTATATAACTATGATATCAATTAAGCAACTTATCTAGGATCGCTACGAAACTAATGGCGCCTGCGCAGGGCAAACGTTAATTTTCACTTTCCATAACCGTCGGCGGGCGAGTAGCTTGTCAGGGCGATATTTTAGGTCTCGTTTAGCTTAACCTCTGCCCCGAAGTTGGCGCCTCACACAGTGTATCTATGTTTACTGTTTACAATTACGACGCCGACGTATCTAGTTTTTATCAGTTTTTATAACATATAAATGTTGAATATTGATATGAAATAACTGATGTAATGAAAACTGGCCAAGTTAAATCTAACCTACTATTAGATCTCTTA
>DWIJ01000815.1:0-10099 GCA_018248315.1 Chioides albofasciatus
GGTATACATATATGTATAATGGTCTTATACGGACACACAATTGCACAACACCGTTCAACATAAAAATAAATATTAGAATATTATAAAATGCTTTTGTTTGCTTTCCCTGACCAATAGATTTGCCTAAATCAAGATCCAATAAGATTAATTCCTATCAGACATTTTATGTGTAATTAGCCAGCAGACACCAGAATTGGGACTACGTCTAAAATTCAATTAAATACCTATGTATTTGCGTCATAACAATACAGCATCTCATCTATTCTAATATTATAAAGAGGAATGATTTGATTGTTTGTTTGTATGTATGAATTGAATTGGCTCTTTTTAATACTAAAAAAATAGGGATCCGCGTGAAGTTTTCAATAATGTAACCCAACGGTTGAAGGCGCGGGTTCTGTTCGTATTTTAAATAATTATATGGCACTGTATCTCCAAGTTGGCGGTAAAGCGAAGCTTGTTTATAAAAAGTCAGTTTTTGCTCGTGTTAGAGTTCAGGGCGTCGTGAGAATACCGCGGCTGAAACGCGGGGGATTTTTTGTTAGGTTCAACGACTGCGCAAATGTTTTAAGGACAGAAAATTAGTTTCAGATTTTAACGGAATTCAATTAGCGTTTAGCAACTAAAATAGTTGTATAACGCTGAGAAAGCTAAAGCGTTACCAATGTCTTTCTAGTATAGTTTCCAGGCAACTTTTAAGGCCATGAAAAAGATGATTATCTCGCTTTTAATTCTCATTATTGTCATTTTGAACACAAAAATTCAAGCTAGAACTTTAATAAAAGTTCCAACAATTAAAAATAAAACCACATGCGGTAAGTATACCTACGTATTATTATAATGATTGAATGCATATCATAAATATGTTTATTGCAATTCTAATCAACTTAGATAAATATTCCGCGGTTAAGTTTTTATAGGACCTCGAAAAGATACATTTCTTTTACATTTTGCGCAAATCTTTCAAAAGCCGATGGCACAAAAAGTGACGTCAGATAATCTTGTGTTTAATGTTTATTTAGTGACACAGCGAAACCCACGAATAGGAATCAGATATGAATAGTACACATGTTATAGTGGGTCGATCGGTTTTATTTTTCTTACATTTATAAGGAACATAGAACATAGTCCTTTTAATAATGCACAATACAAGTAGACTTTTTTGAGTTTCCATTTATTTCTGCAATAAAAGAAAAACTTTGAATCAAGTTGCAAGATCTTACATATTAACAAAATTACGGTACGATTTTGTGCCTTTTTTTGATAAATGGGCTGATATAAAAGTGATTATAATTGTCTTCCCCAAAAGAAACGATTGATTTATGTGTTGGGTTCCTCGTTCGCTCCAATGTCTTGCGTAGTACAGTTATTTTACTCCACCATCCCACGCTTTTGCACACTTTCCACACAAAAAATTGGAATTTTATAAGATCCCTCTACCTGCTCGTGTGGCTTGCAGATTTTGATATCTTTTGTGAAAGATTTTTTGCTTTAATTTGTGACAATTATACCGGTATATGACTTTTTACCTGCCGTTTTTTGTTCCAAATCCAGGATTTGACCTTTCTGCACGTAAGTTTGTTTTGGTGAAGGTATCGCTAGGTTTGGATCGTGTAACTATGCCGAAATGGCGGTATAAAGCTAGTGATTCTATTTAGACTTGTAAACTTATTAGTAACTATGCTCTTATTTTTTAACTTTCGCAAGGATAAATTTTATTGAATTATCAATTAATAAAAGCGTATAATTAAAAGAATGTACGAATAGTTATGATAAAACGGTTACATCAAGATATAAATACCCTCAAGGGTAGGCGAAGGTTTTTTTTTAAATTGGAAAAGTAAACCAGTTTGCATTCAGCTTGATGTTAAATGGTCACTGCTGGCTATACACTTCAGTGATAAAACCATATGGGACAGGTTCGCTCACAGTCGTTTCATATGTTAGTCAGCCGGCAATCGGCATCCATTCCTTACCAGTGGTACGCAGAACTGCTCCACGTTAGAGATGGATGTCGCGCGGGTAGCATCCGTCTAGGTCACTCTATCACCGTTCGATTGTTACTAGATAGGAATATTTATAATACATATATGACGTATTTTTATATTATATTCTTTGCAAGAAATTGAATACCTCAGAAACTTTCTCCGGATTTTAATCGATTAGAGACGACCTATTAAGAGAATGAACTTCAAAAGATATTCAGGTAGACTGATGATATTGCGTTTAATCAAATGGGTTGATGCTTAAAAAACGCGATCTCTACATGTGCCATTTAAAAAGGAACTCGTAAAAAACGTGGTTGGTAGGCAAAGAATGGCTGGCGAGACCGCGGGAAGGGTTGGATGAAACGCATGCAAGATGCCAAAAAAATATAAAATGCTGCATACTATACAGATTCTGTAGAGAATTGGTCATTGACATCGTTAAAAATCTTAAAAGTTTAAAATTTTATCAGTCGAAAAGGATATGATTATCTGGTCCGTAGCTTTAAGATTTTTCACTTAACCCGCTTAACATCTTACACATACTTTGTAGGGACATCCCAGTTGCCAATCCACTACATCCCGACAATAGGACTTAGAGTGGGTACAAATTGCAGTCAATAATCAGATTTTTTCACGTACGGAAACAAAGCGCAATACAGAAGGGTATTTTTTGCGTCGCTTTCACAACATGTGCAATACACAATCAACTGTCTGACCCAGTTATCCACTTCCTTTGCATTAGACGGTACGTTAATAGAATATCCGCATTACCCCGGGACAAAAAGTGTATTAGAACATCGAATAAGAGCGAATCATTTGTTGAGTATATGTTTGTATGAAAATGATTTTGTTATGAATGAATAATACTTGCAATAAATACTTATTCAAACTGTAATATTATATTTTATTGTACCTACCTATTGTTTAATAGCCATGTTTGGTAATTAATGATCTTATAGAGATGAAGGTCTTTTTATTATGAAGCTTCCGCACTTTTGCATTAGTACATCTTAGTAGGTTACTTCTTTTAGCTTACCAGTTATCAGCGTATATTTGGGATAGGTAGTATCTTGCTCAACGGTCACCATATACGGTCTGCTATATGTTTATGGCTAGGTAAATATCTAAACTATTAACTAATTTATCAAAAAAGACTCGGTATGTGTTTTAGACAATTATACGTGCGTTAGTTTCTATGTATGGTATGAGCTATACGAGAAATTATGTCTTGTTGTTACTGTTGTATTTTTAAAAATATCAGTAGCCGAAAACCGCTTAATTACATTCAGAACATTTATTTTTAAACTCCGGAATGAAGAATGTCCTTGCAGCTCCTTAAAGCCCCACAAGAGTTATTGTGGAAGAGTTGATAAAGTGACAGCTAATTGAAAAACGCCCATGTGCGGTGTTTTTGCTTACTGCAACACGGAGGGCTAATCTCGCGACATCCCTCCGTTTTTTATTCGACTGTCAAAGGGTTGCTACGTAATTGCTTGTACCGATTGTGACAATATGTGCTTAAAATGCTTAAACAGCAATTGAGGATCTATTTTGGTTTTCTTTGTATGGAACGGTACGATTATATAGACAAAGTTACGTAATTATGAAGGCGGATGTTTAGACTTTGAAGCAGGGGTCTTTTTAGTTTTTATATCCACATTTTGCAATGTAAAGAAAGTAATTTTTACTGTAGCAAAATATATTATATCTGAAATGTTTAAAAATACAAACCAGGCATAGATCGGTAGATGAATATTGATGTACAAAGCAAGATCGGGCCGTGTCCAATGATGATACAATTTTATGCTTGCTTTCATGTTTGAGAGGGTAGGTTAAGAGTCTTATAGAAAAGTTTAAGTCACATGAATGTTTAATTCGAAAATTTTACACGATAAAAATTCCAAGTTCAAAGTGGTAGGTATCACTAACAACATTTTAATACTTTTGCTCAAAATTTATTACCACAGAGAGCAGTGTGTTATTCCCGTTACCTCCTCAGGGGATCAATGTTAAAGCAAACATATGTTTTTAAACGCTCTTATTGAGACATTTAACAGGAAGGGTTGGAGCTTTTGCCATACCTCTCGCTACCGGCTAATTTTGGCTCGAATTACGTAATCCTTGTTGCAGAACAATTAGTGAAACTCCCCTTTTAAAGGATGTGGGCTATAGGTAATATCGTATAGTATAATAATATCACGCAGTATCTACATATATAAAAAGTTGGCAATAGATATCAGACATATCTATTTCCAATATGTAAACAAAATTAAAGGAGGTATATTTTTTAGGTTTGAAAACAATCATTTATCATTTTTATTTTATGTAATAAAAGTGATATTATGATGGTAATGCCTAAACCAATTGTCACGGACCAGTCAAGGTGACAAAGTGTAAAGTACTTACATTTTGTGATAAAATTTAAAATGTTTGCAACGGAGTAGCACCGAAAGCGAAGGCTTGTTTCACATAAACGTTAAACCGCCTTAAACCGAGTAGCCTTCAAGTGTCAGCGGAGCAATGGACATACAAATGATTACCTCCATGAGTTTTCGATTCTGAAAGGATATCTGAAAAAAAGCAACTATAACAGTCGTCTTTCGATTTTGTTTTATTTGGTGTAGCCGATGCTAAAACAATTCAAGAAAATCGATTATTACGTTTACCACAATGTAATGAAGTAACCATTCGATTTGAAGTACCAAGGCGACATGTTACCGAGGAGATGCTATCTTTATTACGTCAAAGTCGTTAGTCGAGTATTATGATAAATATACGATAAAAAAGATACAAAGATCAGGCGACCAATAGCGGATGTTAAAACTATGTACTACATAGGTATTTGCGGCACGTTTTACTGTACCGTATATAAGATAAACTGGGCTAGTGTGCGCTAATTTATTCGCGATACCCGTACATTTGCGACGCGAAGCGTGTCTCGATCTAGACCTTTTCCGATTGGCTAGCGGCGCGGGAGGGCGATCCTCCTTCCTCTCGTGTGATGCGATTCGCGAATAACTACATTCAAAGTCCGTAGCAAAAAGCTTCCTGCCGTATACTTAAGTTACGCACACTAACAAGCAAGTACCGGTTCATTGTGTTAACGTTTTTCCTATGTAATACGTTTATTATTTTATATAAAGACACTATGTTACTATATATGTTGTTCTTTATCACTCGTAAACCAATGGGTATGAAGTATTGGTTATAATCAAAAAAATATCCACGACAACAACAAGTTTTAAACGCACACGTGCAAGGTTATTTAGCATGTTTACGTTTTCGCATGTTTGTATAGAGTTGATAGAGCATATACTAGGAGATCAGAATATCTAATTTAAAATATCTAAATTTAAACTATTATATGATCCGATCACTGATACATGTGTGATATTTATAGATTTACTTCACACTCTATAAACATGATATCTACAGCTAATTAAATGTATGTATAGTAATTCTGATATAACCAATTAGATGCAAAAGTTACCAATGAACTTTATTTTAGTTTTCGTTTGAAGAGTAATTCGTGTGAAGGAATTCTTTATTCTTTTGAACCAAAATAAATTCATAGTTAGAATAATCTTTCAATATCAAATAAATGTGATTTTTTTAAACGTAACGTTTAAAAGTTTTCATTGGTTGCGAAAAAGACGTGTTCAAACCAATCTCACTATAATTGTTTATATAAACTATAAAAGCGTTGGTGAATCTAAGTAGAGTAAGTAAGTCTTTGAAGGTGGTAGAACCCTCTGTGGTTCGACCCCGGCGGCACCACCGCCACACCTATTTCTGCCTTATAACAGCAGTGTTAAGCGCTGCTGTAGGTCTGGTCTGAAGGGTGTGGTAAGGGAGACACATTTCCGAGGCATTCCAGCTTAGTCCTCAAGGGTAGCGGTGTATCTGTAGTCTATCTCAGATATGACTCTAATCTTATCTGGGATTGATTAGAGATGTCTATGGGCGGTAGTGCCACTTACCATCAGGTGGACTGCATGCTCGTGTGCTGCTTATATATCATAAATAAAAAATAAACCAGTAAATTCTAAGACAATTTGATAAATATTTTTATTTCCGCATTCCCGTACACTATAGTAATAAAACGGGATACGATTACATTTTGGCAATATAGAATGAACTAATACGATCATAAATCTCGAATTCAAATCGTTTTATACGGGTTTTATGGTTGAAAACTGAATAGAGCCTTAATTTATAAAAAGATCCAATATTTCTCATTCCGAGCGTTTAGTTCTGATTCTATTCTGTGTAGGGTGACCATAATTTGTAGTGAAACAAGATAAAACGGGATATTTTTGATTTTTTTTTTGAACCGGTTTTCTTTTTTTTTTTGGCAGCTATTTGGTCTGTCTTTTGTTCGACCACCTCTTGTAAACTCAAGGTAATATCATCATCATCATCAATCCATTATCGTCCCACTGGGTACCGTATTCCTCTCAGAATGAGAAGGATAAGGATAAGATATACCGCACTGATTTTCATATACCATTGAAAACTTTCTAAGATTTCTGGGGTATGCAGGTTTCCCTGTGATACTTTCCGTCATCGTGATCGTCAAAAAGGAAAGATTTGATTTTTTGTTTGTTTATTTGAATTGAATAGGCTCCGAATCTACTGGAACAATGTGAAAAAATATTTAACCATTGGAATCCTACATTATCCCTGATGAACATAGGCTACGTTTAATACGAGCAAAAAATAGTGACAGCGTGAAAATTTCGGTAATGCAACGGGCGAAGGCGCTGGTTTTGCTTGTGTATGTTATGCACATATCTTTGCAAAATCGGAGGTGATTGATTTTAACCTTGAACCAAGAGGCGATTTTTTTTAAGTTTTTCGAAACTGAATGCTGGTCTTTATGTCCTTTATAGAATCGCAAACTATCCATTTGATGCTGTGGTAATCTTCAGCAAAGTTGTTGTGCATGAACCCACGAAGGTTTTCGAGTAGTGACGACCAATTTTGGACCTTTATTTTAGTTGGAGCTATCGGGGTTTTAGGTGGCAACAGTGGGAAATCGAACCGCCCGATCAGCGACACTGAGAAGGACGGCGCCGGCGGTGCGTGCAGTCGCATACCGTCGTATACATCGTCGTATACGTGCCATGATTACCTGGATGGACCCCGTCGGGGCGACGCACTCAGAGGAATTCAATTGCATTCCGTTGCAAATCCTAAAATCCTCTACGCAGCGCCAAGAACGGCCACCGAGGGGGTTTAAGTGTGATAAGAATCCCACATAACCTTGTCCAATCGGCACGTAATTCGCCGAACGATGACGAGTATATAAACGCCGTGTAAGAGTACAAACACGTCAACTTTTTGCGGTGAAAAACCTACACCCCGTAGAGAGCACTCGAAATGTGTTGAGAACCGAATACATCCGACTTTAATATTCACACACTCAGTTGCCTATTCGTCTGTACTCGGCAAGTATCAATCTAAGCAACTATAAAGACAATTCTACAATATCCTCAATAGTCCAAACGTGTGGCCACCCAAGTCTCAGGTATATTTTAAGCTGGCCGGTGTCCAAATCTCACGTATTCGTACGTGCTAGAAACATATCTCCGTGTTTTGCTCAAACGAGGGTACTTTGAGAAATGATACGTTGAAAACAGAAAATAATAGATGAGCGCTTTTGTAAGTTTATATGACACTTTTGAAGGTGGTAGAACCCTCTATGATTCGACTCCAGCCGCACCACCGCCACACCTATTTCTGCCTTATAACAGCAGTGTTAAGCGCTGCTGTGTACTGATTTGAAGGGTGTGGTAAGGGAGACATACTTTTTTGAGGCATTCCAACGTAGTCCTCAGCGTTAGCACCGCATCTGTGGCCGACCTCAGGTAGGAATCTGATCTTATCTAGGGTTCATTACAGATGTCCATGTTCGGCAGTAGCCACTTACCATCAGGGGGACTGCATGCTCGTCTGCTACTTCCATATTATAAAAAAAAAATGTAGAACAACCAGTATACCTTGAAGTTAATCATAAGTGCGTTGCTACTTTTACGGCCTAGGGTGATCACCTCATATATAAGTTATATTTAATGTGTACTGTATTTATCATGTAACGACAAAAGTACTTACTTTGCGATTGGTTTCTTGTCGGATGCGTATTGTAATCTCTTCTGTAGTGTTTCTTGCGCTTGAGCATACCAGTAGTGGCGATCTGTTAACAAAATATACATTTTAACTTACAAAAAACTATAAATTAAAACAAACAAAATCTAAAAGAAAGCCATACTAATTTTAATATCAGTGCAAAGTAAAAACAAATAGAGTAAATCTTGGTAGGTACATGCTTTCGAAGTCGATGCATGAAGATTATTTCTAACCACATATGTAAGTACATATTGTATATACTCGTATTTAAAATTGTTTTCTGTATCACGACGTAAACTGTGTCCAGTATAAGTACGGAGTGGATACATTGTATTGAAATTACGAGTTCCTTCTAACTGTTTTACGATACATAATTATATGTATACACATGTAGATATATGCATTAAACGAATACGGTAACTGAACTTATTGGCCGCATTGTACCGATTGAATCAAAAAATATCATATAAACACCTTTAGTTTTACAATGTACATACAATTAAATTTGCTCAATTACGTCCTAACAAAAAGCTTATACAACTCATTTATCTTCGAAATAAGAACCTCATCGTACGGGTTTGTGATTAAACTTAAAATTCAGGGAGTTGGGTAAATAACTTTTATGTCTATTTACAGATCAAAGCAAGTTATCATACGAGTGAGCCAACCTTTCCAGACGGCTTTTGTATAACTTTCTCCATATCTACATATTACAACCCCGGGATCCAGGCTTAAGACACGTCGCAAATCTTACAAAGTTTGACTAATCAACCTTAATACAAAACAGGCAAGGTTATCTACGTAAAACATTTTGTAGGTAAGAGTATGTTAGGATGGATTGTGACTTATTTGATGATAGAGTAAAGTTCATGAAGTGAAGTAGGTTCCAAGCGATTATGTTTTTTTATAACATGGAAGTAGCATGTAGTCTACATCTGTAACCAACCCCAGATAAGATTAGATTCCTACTTGAAGTCGGCCACAGATGCGCCAGTGCCCCTGAGCACTAAGCTGGAATGCCTCGAAAATGTATGTCTCTCTTACCACAACGAGTATTCTACAGACCAATATTATCATGCCCACATAAACAAAGCGAACGGCACTGCACATGTGAAAACTGTGGGCTGTAGGACAAGCAAAAGAAAAAACCTATATTATATGTTCGAAAACATTACCTCACGCAATTAATAAAAATTTGAAATATTCCATTCGTCAATACAATTTTAAGAACACAGAAAGTGTTTACATTGATAGGGTCCTAACATGAGAAACAAGAGCAAAGTCGTTAAACATCTAATTGGGATCGCAACATTCCACCTTTCCCAGTTACATGGCTAGTCTGAGCCTTTGAGCGTGTGTCGGGCCTATTAAATATTTAATGCAAAGTAAACTATCACAAAGCAGCTAGAAACGACGTCCCTCGCTTAAAGTTGAATAAATGGCCGGGTTTGTTTTATGTAACAGTTATTTCCATATTTCTACCTTTATGTCGTGTTAGTATTATAGTAATATTTTGATTTCAAAATCACTCACATCCAGTTAAAAAGAGATCATTGTTATCCAATCCTCAGCACACGAAGTGTTGGGAATTAAATTAGAATAAACATAATTAAACTGTGACCCCCATTCGCTTTGACTTTCAAAATTAGCGTTTTGGGGTCTTAAATGACCCCAGAGCAATAACGGAATCAAGGGGCGTGGTATTTATTGTCTGCCTCGTAAGGGTAATTTTTGTAATGAATTAATTAGCAAAGCTTCCTGGAAGTACTTCTGCATGAAAACTTTGCGGTTAATTTATTTTAATTGTTACTTATTAGAGGAATCGTAAGATATGTTCAGTTAAAATATTTAATGCTTGCGTTGTATGGAACAGCATGCATGCGAAGTAGCAGACGAGCATGCAGTCCACCTGATGGTAAGTGGCTACTGCCGCCTATGGACTTCTCTAATCAACCCCAGATAAGATCAATTTCCCTTACTAC
>DWIJ01000816.1:0-10097 GCA_018248315.1 Chioides albofasciatus
GGTTGATTACAGATGTCCATGGGCGGCGGGAGACACTTTCAATCAAGTAGACTGCGTGCTCATTTGCTACTCGTATATTATAAATGAGCAGAACCCGCCGGCTTCGCACGTTGCGTTACATTATCGTAATTTTCACGCGGATCCTAATTTTTTCTCGTATTGAATATAGCCTATGTTCATCACGAATAATGTACGATTCTAATGGTGAAAAATTTTTTCAAATCCGTTCAGTAGTTTCCGAGTCAATTCAAACAAACAAAAAATCAAATCTTACCTCTTTATAATTTTAGTATAGAAGTATAGAAAAGTCCCTAAAGACAAAACATAAAAAAGACGGACAGGCAGACGGTATTTTAGATCTGTCGTTATTTAAATCAGTTAGTGGTGAAATGTCGATAACTGTAACTTCGATAGCTAATAAAGCCCAAAGTTTAAAGCTAGGGTTACCAAGAAGAAAATTACAAGTAATTATGCGAATTTATTTTATAAAGATAATTTGGGTGCCTACCTGGTGGTGGGTAACATTAGGAGCATACGAGATGGCTAAGCTATGTTTGCGTAATATCCTATGAATGGATTTGACGAACTCCCATAACAAAGCTACCCCAGATAGGTATCTCGTTTCGAAAGAGTAGAAAGGCATCCTGATGACAAAAATATAAAAGAGAGGGAAGGTCTTTATATTTTCAACACTGCAACAAATAACAATGATTACATCGCTGCTTTTCTAAAATCAAAACATCTTCAGTAGCGACTATCTAAAGACTTCTATTTTCGACTACAGTTTACTCTGACAGACAAGTTTGGCAATTCACTGACACTCACCTCCCTTTGCAGTGAAGGGAAAGATCGTGAAGAGACCGCCCCGTTTCGCGAGACACCCCCATCGCGCTTAACCGCCTAGATCCGCCACGTTAGACCTAACTCCGGTTGTGGACTCAAGGCTTTTTCTTCCACAGTCGCATCACCCCTCGCGCTCCCTGCCGTGTCCTACTCCAGCGTCATCAACCATGGGGTCACTCTTCCTCAGATACACGTTCCCGTAGTAAAAACCGTGATTCAACCCGTCTCCTGGAGCCATGGATTCGGCTGGAACAAATATTGGCACTGAGCCATATTTACTGGTGCTGACGTTTATTCTCCTATTCATAAGATCTCAATATCGTTTTAGTTTGTGAATGTTTTGTTGCTTTCAACCATATTTATTCAGACCTCATTTAAATAGTTTCAATCCTATCTAAGATTGATTACAGATCTTAATGGCATCTCCATTGATTACAGATTTCATAAAAAAAAAATGAAATAAAGTAACAAGATATGCCTAGCTAAAATATTGGTATTGAGTATTTATGAATGAAAAAGTTTGTTTTTTAGTATGGAATAATAAATTTCTACGAGTACCTGTTCTTTTTCTGTTTACAATAAAATATTTATGGCTTGTCGCGTGGTTTTATTTGAAACATCTTAAAACCGTGGTTATGTCTGCGTACATCTGCATTTAAGTTTTAGTTCTTTCATACATGTTTTAGGGTCTTAAATGGCTGCAACAAATTGTAAACTTTTTTATTATAAATTCAATCATACAAAACCGTCTTGACTTACGTACAAATCTCGTCAAAAACCTTTCGCAATTTTCAAGAATACACACAAAATCTTGCTTGAAGCTTCTTACATGCAGTGTACTATGTCGTGTGTATGAAAAAATCTTGGCCGTTAAGATATTTTCAATCACAGACAAAAACCTACTTTAATTTTTATTTATTCATATCAGTAAATGCTATATTATCGTAAACACTTACATGTACTCAAAAACATATAAAATGTATTATTCGATTAAATTTTAAAATTACTTCTTGGTTTAAACATATCCAAAAAATATTGTGATCTTGGATAACTACATACTAATAAATTGGCAAAATAAACTTCTACACTAAAGATGTACTGGGAAAGGATGTTATTAATAATTATGACTATAATATTTGGAAGTAATGGTCATAAGGATCCAGATACCTCTAGTTCGTTCAGTTCCTCTGATGATAGTAAGTGAAAACCTTGAACGTTTACTAGACTAGGTTATGCGAGGTAACAGAAATTTAGGTTTCACTTACCTATCTTAATATTTAGGTACGTGAAGCCAGCAAGACTTACCATGGTTTGGCAAGACACCTTTGTAATTTAAGTATTTTATTCTTAGTTTATAAAGTCCTACGTCCAGAACACAGGGGTATCAGAGATTCACGAAATATTCTAAGTTAGTTCTTAGAGCTACCAACATGCAGTAGCCGACCTTGGGATTTATTAGATGCTCATAGGCTAAAGTCTATAGGTATACAAGGTACTTCTGTGTAATGAAGACTAAGAGATAAAAAGTAAATATGTCGTAAACTTTCTTCGAGCAGTGGAAAAAGAGGAAATTAGACGAAGTAACTATAAAACGAGACAATGGCAGTATGAGGGCATCCCGATAGATTATCCATCGCGAATAATTGAAGACGGGAAGACCACGACGAAGAAGGAAGAAAGCAGTAAGTGTAATTAGTTGTTAAAGTCACCATACTGAGCCACTACCACCCATCACAGTCCTGGGCGCGGATCTCCCTTGAGCGTGAAAGGGATGAGGCTGTAGGATCACGCAGGCCGAATGCAGATTTGTAGACTTCACACATCTATACAACTTTCTTTTGGAAAGAGCGTATATTTTATATTTTTATATGGCGTATATTTTTCCCCATAAAGTTTTTATATCGTTTAAACAAGTTATTGATTAATTTGTACAGGAAATATTTCATTGAATAAAAATAAAATTATAAAATGGCCTAATCGTTCTTATTCTGAGACCTGTGCCCAGCTGTGGGACGGTAATATGTTGATGACGACATTCCATAAGTTTGTTGCACCCACAGTTTTTACAAAGTTACGTATATAAATACTTACCTCATACACATACTTTGTGTATGACAAAGGTGTGGTGCTATTCCACCATCCATTTGCTGAATGCATTCCATGATTGCATTAACTTAAATAGTATTAAGCTAATTAAAATGATGATTCCATGATTATTCCTCCAGCCACCACGGTAAACCCGCCGAACGACCGCCGCTACCGACGGGTGTTCAACGCGGACGAGGTGGCGACGGTGCGCGACCACCCGTTCATAGCGGCGCTCCTCGTCAATGACCAGCTGTGGTGCGCCGGCGCCATCGTTGATACCGACGCTGTGCTCACTGCTGCGCATTGTTTGCAACTGTAGGTATCCATATCACAAAGGCTAAAAAATCTGACTCATCTTCTGCTGCTGCTGCCGTTTCATTAGCATGAATATGGCAGAACCCTTTGTGGTTTGACTCCGTCACACTTTCTGGTTAATAACAACAGAGTTAAGCGCTGCTATGCTTCGTTCCAACTTAGTCCTCAGGGGCTCAACGGATCTATCACCGATTTCTGATTAATCGAATCTTATCTAGGCTTGACTACAGATGTTGCACGCTCTTCACTCATTTGATACTACAAATTTACTATTAAAAAGTCTAATAAATAGTTGAAAAGCGTGAAATATAGTCTACAATGGAGACATTTTTTTGGGAGCAAACTCTTTACCTTACTACCCTACCATTTCATGTGCGCCATTTGTAATCAATAATTGTCTACTGGTCCACAGGCAATACAAAAACCGCTTCTTCCGCGAATACATCAAAATGCTGAGCGTTCGTATCGGGTCTACTAATGCGACCTCTGGCGGCGAACTGTTCCGTGTGTCTGAAATCTTCTTCCATCCCAACTACAAGCCTGACACTCTAGAATTTAACTTTGCGGTGTTAAAACTCCACAAGAACATCAGCTTTGAAGGGTCGGATCTAAGGGTGGCTACGATTGAGTACTCTACGGACAGAATTGTGCCGCCTGACAGCCAAATTACTTTTCTTGGGTGGGGGTCAGTATTGGTAAGTAGGTATTTTAATGAAGTATGGCTTTTTTGGCAAATGTAGCAAACGAGATGCAAAAGTCTCAACCATTTCAAATGGTTATTGCCGTCCATGGAAATTGTAACACTTGGATATGCAAGTACTACAGAGCCCTTACTTGAAGAAGGTTAAAGGTGGACAAATTATTTCCTAAGAGAGCCAAGGAGAAGGAAAATTTTGAACAATATGATAATAAGTTCTAATGTATTAAAAGATCCGAGATAATCAAAAGTGAAAGTTGCTGACAACGAGGTACAGATACCACCAAAGCAGTGAGACTCGCAGAGTTTCAGATTCTATTGTCAGCTATGATGATCTAAGCTAGATTAAATTTCTACTATTGGTTTCAGTTCTATGAGTGTTTTGTTTTAATAGTACTCACAGCATGGAAATTTAGGACGATTACATGTTTATTAACTGTTCCCGTGATTTAGGGCATAGGAGGCCTAGGTGGTCAAGTATTGCTGCAGAAAGTCCAGCTCCCGGTGTACGACTTGGCGGATTGTCAGACTATTTATGGACGGTAACTTCTGTTCATTCTAATAATTGTATCCCATGCAGCGAGCGCAGCAGAGCACGGAGCGGACGCCGCTGGTGCAGCCCACCTACATGTTCGAGAGCAGTCTCACCAGGAGCTACCAGAAGCGTCTGCGCAACTTCCAGTGCACCATCTGCGTCATACTCATGTATGTTACAACCCCAAACCAAAAAAAGATAAGATTCGAACTTAATAAAAATTTAAGGTGAAATAAGGCGACTACCTTAGCTTTGAAGAGTGACAGTATCTATAGCCAGCTTCAAGTAGAACCTTCGTTCTATATGGTCTTGGTTACAGATGAGCTTGAGTTGCAGTGACCACTTGTCATAAAGTAACAGTCTCGATATTTAAATAAAATAGAATCATGAGTCGATTTTCACATTGTTCACAAGTTACCCCTAAGTAGAACAATGTGTGTAGTTCAGCATTTAAAAACTAAGATCTTTTCTAATATTAATTAGTTTACAATATATTACAAAACAAAAAGGATAACATATTACATCAGCTCAAAGTGGCTATTGACCCAGTAGTCAAAGAAAAACACATTCGCAGGTTAAACTTGCAAAATACAATATTAATGCCAATGGAACAACTCAAACTTCAAAACGAAATACATGGCAAGTGGTTTAAGACAAAAAAGTGTAGGGACGTAACTATGTACGTATTTATTTAATCTTTACATAAGCACCTTTAATATGCAAATTATCACGTGACTAAAACCGGTTACGAACTAGCAAATTAGGTACTTATTCATAATTATAACTTAGTCCAGACGCTAGGAGTAGTTGAGTATGCGAATTACGATAAACGCATTTTGTCAACTGGTTCTTGCTGTCAAATTTTTGACAATTTTTATTTTATTTCCTCTCCCATGTCTATAACGGAACGTAGGATTAAGTAGGTACATTGATGTAGGATAGAGACTATGGAGCCATCAGATCACAGGGTGTAAAACAATTTGAAAAACAAATGACCAATGAAATAATCTTAATGTACATATCTACATAAACACATGTATAAAAGAGTAAGTTAACCGATTCAGAGGCCACACACTGTTTAACCGAAAAGCCTAGAATTTTTAAAATCATCGATAAAATTTACATCAGTTCTCTAGTATGTTGTAATTGAGCACTACGGAAGGAATTTTGGAAATTTTTAACGATGTAAAAAAGGACTGAAAGATTGTATAAGATTTCGTTGATTTAGAAATAAGACAATTTCTTTTACAAAAATTCGGATAGGTTGATAACGAGCCTTTGGACTATCCTGAGCTAATATCCGTTGTCCAAGTGAGGTTCTCATATTTTGCATACTCTTTACCATCCAGTGCCCGAACTAATTATGATATTTGTCCACAAATTAACTGTAATGAGTCATGAGTAGACACTAGTTACATCTAATTTTTGGACCAAACAAAAATACTTGCGAATGATTAAATATTTTTTTCTCGAACAGGGTGATACTCTCAGTGGCCTTGCTGCTGACAATATCTTACCATTTGGTGGACATCGATTTCGACAACTCCACGGAGATTGTACCACCGACCTCTCCACCGGCCACTGCATCACCAGCCACTGAATCTCCGGCCACTTCACCACCGACGGCTCCACCACCGACCAATGCACCACCTGCTCCCGGAAACCTCACCATGTCCCGAGAACTACAACCACTGACACAGCTCAAGTGGCCTTTGGATGGTAAGAATTAACTTATTTGTAAAAATGAAAATTTACTTTTAGACTTAATAGTATGCAATAGGTAATGAATATGAGCTATTCAATTAAGTCCTGATCCTTTGCAAAGGTCAACCACCCCCAGCGTTTGTATCCTCATCCCCAACGAAGGAAGCTATATCTTCGGCTGTGCTGCAAGGCAAGGAAGCGCTGAAGGCTCGCCAAGATCTGGAGAGTCTCCGAAAGCCGCTGGACACGGATTCTCCAGCCAGAAGAGCGCAGAGGGCAGCCGCTACTTCCCCGAGAGTGAAACCCATGGCAGAAACTGCATTTGCGACTGAGGAAGCCACCAAGGCACTGTTGAATGGGTAAATAGTCTTGTCACACCAAATATGAGTAGTAATAATATTCTGTCGGATTTCTCTCCACAATATAAAATATAAATTTAGATCGAAACGCTTTTTATTCTTATTTGCCTGTCACGCGTTACTTCATGTTACGCTGCTACGTGTTACGTGGTACCTTACTATGGTTAGTACTTTATTCGCCTTTAATTAATTAAACGACTTCATAGTGAAATATTTCAATCTGTCAAATCTACCAAAAAAAGAATAAAGTTTTAATTCATGTTTCGTATAGATTTGAAACATTATTTTTATTTCTTGCCTGTTATTTGATGTTAAGTGGTATAACTTAACTCATATTAAGATTAAGCCACAGCCTAAACCACAATACACATAAACGCCTGACTCTCTTCTAACAAAATTGCAGAAAAAGGCAGATTCTGGGAATTAGGAAGCTGGTAACACCTAGACCAAGGCTAGGGAGGTACCGCCGTAAAACCTCTAATTCACCTCACGTTTTAGTATAAAGATGTGCATGCTGATATCCTCAGGTGACCTTAGTCCTCAGAGGTGGCATCTGTGATTGGCCTCAGGTAGAATTCGTGTTCTAAATTAACCTGGTTGCAGACATCCAAGAGTAGCGGATAGATTGCATGCTCGTTTGCCTACAACTTTCTTAACAGAAGTATATAGACAGTGCAGTAATGCATTAAGTCATACCACAGTTAAGTATATACCATACATGAGTAGGTATACATAGGGCGAACTCAATCCAAAAATGCGAAAAAATCAAATAATTTCCATAATCATTGTCTAATGTACCTACTAATAAGAACATACATATTTGACTAAAACACATTGACCACAAATATTCAAAATGACTCGATGACCAATAGCTCTGTTACTATTCAGATCATCATGAAGATAGATATCTACTGCGTTCCGGACGATTATCTCAATTGACTACCTAGGTCTCGAATTTAGGTCTCGGACTCATGCTAACTACTAGTCAAATCCGCGACTGTTCAAAGACATTTAACTATACAGTAGTAGTGGATCAGACATGGAGAGGAAAAGTGTCATCCATAACTTACAATGGATTAATTCAGAATAAGCTATTAATATTGATTTACCAATAATTTATTGGCAATTGGTACTAAGTTCTTCTAAAGTATAATATGGCAAACGTCAATCAACTCGAAATGGTTTCTGTGTAAAACAAAATGAAAGGTTTTGTATGAAAATCTTGACAATGTGCGCTCTAACACTATGTATTTTTATCTATTTGCAATAAACATAACAATTATTGTGGAAACACTGGGTACAGGAAGGGTAAAAGACTTCCCCTCCACTATTAATCATTATAAATAATTATGTTCATCTAGGACCAATACTTGTGACGCCAGCACAATTATAAAAGAGTTTTCTGCTTTCTTTCGGCATAGTTACAGCTTTACAGGGAATTTTTTTTCGCCGAATTATTCATAATGAGTGCGCCAGATTCTTTGATAAAGCACTCCTAGATGAAGATCCTTATCTTATTTGTTTGATTGTAAAATATGAAATATATTTTATTTATTCTTACGCAATAAATTTAATGTATAAGCATACTGTTTTCTTTATTTATGTTTAAATAAAATTGGATTTTGATAAATGAAACCATAATTAAATAATCTTCTAAATACAAAAAATACTTACATAGAATCCGTACTATGACATCATTTTAAGTTTTTTTCAAAGAGCCCTTGAACATAACAGTTAAAGGGCAATCAAATAAATTACCACTGAGAAATCTGTGTGCCCCAAATCTGATACAAGTGTGGTCATAAATTAGGTGTAGGTAGATGTGTCGACACCACCCATTTATTATGTCGCAACATAATGGCAGACGAGCCGACCGCTTTGCGAGGATAATATATTCTAATACAGTATTAATTTAGTGACCAACCGACGTTCCAGTTTTGGTTTCGGTCAAGTTTCGGTTAAAAAAGAAAAGTTTTGCACAAAGTTTTGGATTCGGACAAAAATCGGCCGAACCTTTCGGCCCAGCTGAAACATATTCGTGGACTTTCGGGTTGCGTTCATCTTTACTCGGACGTTTAATGACAAGCATTTCTTGTGTAAATGACCTTCAGTACGTCAAGAAGTCGCGTGGGATTTCAGATTTTTTTGGACCCCTATCGAATAAAAATAGTAGGGCAACTTGTCCAGGTGCTTCTATGACTGTAAATCTTTAAACTCTAGGAAAATATTTTGTCTTGAAATTATATGAAATATATTCATCCGTATGTGAGGTGGCTGAGATTACATCTAGTGAGTAGTTATATAGACTTTTACCCAAGAAAGGTAAGAAATACATTACAAATTAGGTTAATTGCCTTTCCCTTTAACTTTCTATATTCTAAGTCACGTAGGATATCTTTTTTATTATTGGCAAATTCGAAATACGTCTTAACAAATTGTTATGTTGGTTCTAGATACATACCTACTTCTTCTTATTTATATAAACCTATTAAATTTTTGCCTACGTCGACCAAGTTCGAAATTTGACGTTCCACTCGTTCGACCAAGGACGAAATTTGATGATTCCAGCCAACTAGAAATTGACAAATATCGACCTTTGGTACGCAAATTTAATACTTAGATTGATTGTTATTAATACGTTAGGTGTCAGTTAAACATTATTAGCCAAGCACCAACCATAGGGTCCAGCAGTCAATTACGTCACATGTCTATCATGTAACCCAATCTTGCAACCGCGACACACTATCCGCTCGAGTTTGGCTTCGTTTCGCCTCACCGCCCGGCCATTGACAATAAGCCACTACGAACGATTAAAACTTAATCGGATTTAGTTAGATACACCCTCGAGACCAACGATTAGTGCCGAAACCAACCAAATTCGGAAAGAAACTATACAATTACTCGTATATAACGGTAATAATTTTCTAGAAAAGCATACTTTTAAGATAAATGGTCAACATGGTACAATAATAACTCTTTGTACACGAAAGATAGGTTAATAATGTCGAAAACAGCTTTTTTTGTTGGGGGGAGAGGATCCAAATTCAAAATGAAGCGGCGTAGACAAGGTCGGTGAAAAACAAAACCGTCCTTTTGGTAAAGACAATGAGAAACTCGTATAAACTATACAAACCACTTGATTGCTAGTTCTTTAAGACAATGAGCTACCCAAGGTGTTTTGGGACGTCCAAAATTTAGACTACTAAACCTCTAACCCGTTCTCCCTTATATCCCTCATGGGAAATGAAAATGGAAAATGGAATAAAATGGGTAAATCATCTGAGGTTAATCTCGACAAATAATAAATTTGCGGTAAGTACATATCCATTTGAATTAAAACTAAAAATAATCTTCGGTTGATAATAAATGAGTACAAAAAATCACGATTATCATAATAAACTGATTTACAAGTTTGGACGTTAGTTAATTCATGCCGCTATATTTTTTATATAAAAAAGCGCCTACAAAAAATGTACGGCAATAATACGAGCCCACGGAAATGATTAATAATGGGCAGTGACAAAAAAAATAGTACATCGCTTCTTGCTATAGAAAG
>DWIJ01000817.1:0-10096 GCA_018248315.1 Chioides albofasciatus
TGCCTCGAAAAAGTATGTCTCCCTTACCACACCCTTCAAACCAGAACACAGCAGCGCTTAACGCTGCTGTTATAAGGGAGAAATAGGTGTGGCGATGGTGCCGCCGGAGTCGAACCATAGAGGGTTCTACCACCTTAAAAAAGCCTTACTGCTCTATTGCTCTTAGAACGTAATAGTCTCCACGCCAATTGTGTGTTGACAGCCACATATAGAATGAGAATGAAGAACTCTCCTGGTACTAAAGGTTTTGTCTTTTTGTCAAGAGGAAAAAAAGTAAAAAAGTATATTTTGCATTCAGAGAAATGTTCAGAGAAACTTTTTATGTAGGTAAATAATGATGCCTCAACGTTTTTAAAGACTTTTAGAAGGAAAAACAGTTTCCTATTAAATTTTGTTGAATTAAAATAAAAGGCTATATGCAGGGCAGCGTTAGCAATGCAGGCCATTGGTGAGTTGTGCAAGCACCCACCTTGACTTGCATTCTGCGCCTGACATGGCGCTCGTTTATGATCTAGTCAATCTACTGGTTATAAAGCTATATGCTATTAACATTTTCGTCGTTCATAGAATAATAGCCTTTTTTATACATAGCATCTAATTTACGAGACATGGAAACAAAACGTATATTTCTTAAACAAACAATATTCTCTGCTACTCTCTACTATGGGACAGACTACAGAGTTTTAGATTCACGAATAAAATTTAAAAGAAAAATAATCATTAGTCATCATATAACTGATTGGTAATCATGTATTGCAGCTGAATACTCGTACTTATCTCCGTGTCAAACACTCCTAAGGGTGTTTGTCCACCAAAGACAGCGAGATAGCTAAGCTGTGTAAGTGTATCGAATCCACCAAGATTCTCACGAAACAAAATTTTATTAAAAGAAAGAAAGAAATCGGTGGAATTGATATGTATTCAATGCTATACATAGGTATCGTTTCTGGTGGAAAGATGTCTTTAATTCCCTACCATTTACTAGATTACCTATTACTAGCTTCAGAATGTTAATGGTTCTTATTAGAAGGCATGTGTGACAAGCACATTAAATACGTGCCATGGCATGGCATGCTGTTGCCGTATCTACTGAAACTGATGACACGTTCCGCTTACTAAGGTATGACTATCTCAGTCGCGTCCTTCGCTCCACTTTGTTACGATGCTAATTACTCGTACGCACAGCTTTATTTCTAATTATCTGTTACGCTTACTGCGCATATCACAATATGTAGGTTGACGCATACTCCGTTTATGGGTTGGGACAGTATTTATACAATCGTCTTTTGTACGAGCATGAGCTGGCATATGCATACAGTTCCATCTGATTTGACGTTGAGTTGGTGCATCCCACACTCTCATATACTCATATTCATTTCTTGGTTATGTAAGTATCAGCAACATAATTTAAGTCGTCTAAAATAAGTCGTAGTTACATCCTTGTAGCACCTGTATTCACAACAAGAAAATAGAAATATTGAATGAAAATTAATCAATGATGTTGAAGTTTTTAAGAATTATGTTATTATAAGTTTCTTTAGGCAGACCCTCGTAAAAAGACAAACTCGCGTCTTGGTTGATTTTAAAATTTAACGAAATTAATACTCTTTGAGAAAGCTGTATCATTTTTTAACACAACTTAAACACGTGTTCGAAATTTATATTCTGTTTCATTTAAGTTTCAGGCATCTTTCCTCGTATGAACTGTAAACAATTACATCATGTACAATGGGGACGCTCTTTTTGTAATTCCCGGTATGGTATCCTTAACAATGGGCACACATTTTATGTCGTTACGCTGACATTTTAATGTAAAAAGGGCTCTCTTTAGCGACGGCATAGGTCTGAGTTCCTTTGATGAATTTTTGTCAATGCACTCGGCGGCGAAATGGCTAAGTGGACTTTAAGTTGGTTGATTTAAAGGATATTTTGGAAGATTCGTTATGTTGTTAGCGGGTGGGATGAGTAACACGTGCTTCGCTTCCGCGGAGTCGACACAATAACAAAATGTGAGGCGTGCATTGTGCGGCCCTCGCCCGGACCGAGATGCAACCACGTGGTGGACAGGTTTCGTTTTGGGCAGCTTCCGTTTAGGTATTAAATTCCTTTTCGATTCAAACACTGAACTCATTGAGTGGCGAAGTACTGATGTCATTTAAATTTTGACATATGTTCTAAATATTACTTGCAAAAAAAATATACAAATTTACAAATACAAAGAGCATTTAGGTACTCTACATCTACTTACTCGTGAATACTAGAAACTACATTAGAAATACAAAAACATGTATCTGATATGTATGAAATACGGTTCAAAATTAGTGGTTTTATTCCAAAACGTGTATTTTAACATGCCTAATATAAAAAAATACACACATCTAATTAGCTAATGAAGTTATATCGCAAAGAGACGGACCAAAATTCGAAATGAATGAAAACATTTCTGTTCCAGCAAACGAAATCTTTATTTTGTAAGATAATAAGCGTTAATCTGCTAGACGTGATCAGAGTAGAGAGGAACGAGTCACGCCCAACGGCAGTTTTATAATAGACACTTACCACTCTTACCAGTTGATACAATGTTATTAAGGGTCAACGTTGCTATCTCTTTTCTAATAATTAATGGAACTTTTGTCGTTCTTGTTGTATGTGGTAAAATAAATAGATACTATTATTTCGATTGTCATGAGCATTAAAAATTGTTTCATTATGTACGTACATAATGTGATAGGTACTATGAAACATTTCAATATAATAAATTTAATGCATAAGTAGTGTAATTTAGAAGAACAACATTTAAACCATGTTTAATTTAACATATCGTAAGTAAGATATTACACTTAGGCATTTTAAGCCCCGCATAGATAGCACACTTAGGTATTTTAAATTCCGAATTCCTAATACATATACGTATTCGTTTTCATAGTCACGAATTTTCTTTAAGAATACAAATAAATAATCATTTGCAATATATAAGCTGTATCTTCGTACTTATCGGTATTACTCGAAATAATTTAATTTATCGGTGCCCGTAGCCTTGATATCGTGCAATAAATGACATCGTTAACGTGAATTTAATGAACGCCTATGTGCATTTCAGATAATGAGGTAAAGGTAAGTACTTTCTTATGCAAATGACAGGCTATAGGCTCATCAACAATGTGTGTAGGGTTGTCTTTACTCAAGTTATTATAAACGAAATTTTCACGCGGATCCCTATTTTTTCTCGGATTAAATATAGCCTATGTTTATCGGGGATAATGTAGAGTTCTAATGGTAAAATATTTTTTCAAATCGGTCAAGTAGTTTCGGAGCCTATTCAATTCAAACAAACAAACAAAAAATCATATCTTTCCTCTTTATTAAATTAGTATCGATGTGCAAAGTACCGACAAACCCTAAAATTAAGAAAAATATCACTTTAATATACTATAGATGTGCTACAAAAATACTTTAGTGATAAAGATAAATACTCTGGTAAAGTTTGTTGTCCTAAGATGGGTTATTTGCAAGCCCTATGAATAAAATAATTTTGCATTTAATTTTTAATTTCATTGCGAATCAAAAAAAAAAATTAATGTATTGGGTTTACTATTTTAACGCTAGAATTAATATAACCACCTAGTTACTTTTTAACAAAACTGAAAGTCCCATTTATTACATTTTCAAATGTACAATACACCAACCATACCAAATTCACTTTATCCACGAAGTTACTGCGCACAGTTAAAATAAATAAAGCGTGTAATGTTGGAGCTTTAGGTATCATAAATGTTGTTTATAGACACAATCACATCGATTGACAACCGTTTCCGCCGGGACCGCTGCTCTTTGACCGCGCCCGATTACTGCATACACTTTAACTTTATTTCACTGTTTACATACGGACCAACTCTGGCTCGTTGATAATATTGAATAGGTTGTGGTTATTTACATACTAACGTCTGGTATTCTCCATAAACATAGATTGATTTAAATATAGAAGTAGGTGCCTACGTGCTCACTAATTTTATAATATTATGAGTAGAGGTATTATTACATTCCGTAAAGTATTAAAATTTTGTTAGCTATAAATATTATATTAAATATTAAGGTTAGTTGGCATGTTATATCACACAGTTTATAGTTTTTTTGTACGATTAAAATTAAAATTTGATTTGACATTTCTTTAAAAATTGGCAATATCATACACGTAGGTAGTCACATTATTTTTCATGGCGTAGGTATAATAATATGTTGTAGACATTAATTTTTAATTTCACCCTCCAATTTTAATCATATTGTTATATGTTATATTCGACTACGGTTTTGTACTTACAAACTTTACACACTACACTAGTACACATAAATACATAAACTAGTTACCTCATTACCAGTTCTGCAATTCCCATTACGAAATGAATAACTATATAAATACGAATGTCCTTAATCCTAATGGTTTTAAGATCTTTGTTTGTGTTTATATAATGATAGTAACTATTCGTTATCTAAGTTCATAGTGCTGACTCTATTTTAAGCGATAACTATGATGTAACATATTATAAGTAAATAGTTGTGACTGTTTCCCTTATCTCAAATTCTTTACTCGAAACACGGTTAACTATCACAATGCTTATTTGCGCATAGATAATTTATTTGATACGGTTTATTGTTAGTAAGATACTTACTTAATTGATTACCACAGAGGTTGCCGGTGTTCTTAATTCTTGTGTCTAAGTTAGGCCGGCTGAAAGAATTTGTCGTTACCATGTTATTTATTAGTGTCTTAGTAGCATGTAGCATTATAGACATTGCCATCATCTCCTGGACTTTAGTCTACGTTGTCTTACTTTCGGCATCCACGGGTCAAGTATAAGCTACCATTCAAGCTCAAGGCGACTATGGGAATTACATATTACTTACAACATATTGTATTTAACGAGTTATAACGATGCTCATAGTAGGCCTTTGTATTATTATGTTACGTGTTCTATTTGCAAATATAAAGTGGAAGACAGGAAAATGTGTTCTCGGTATAGTAAAATTACTGTGGAATAAAGGATAAGTGAATTACAAATTGTTGTTTATTAGCTATTGTAATATGGTAGTACTTGTAAACAAAATACCTATAGGTATATTCATGATTTTTGTATTGTCCGTATAGTCCTAATTACACAAAGAGTATGATACATAGGTTCCGGGTTCAATCGCCGGCCAAGCAGACTCCTAAATCTTATTTAAATATTATTTACATTTAGTTAACAATACCTGTGTACCTACCCTTCATATTTGTGTTCATTGTTTGTGTGTGTATCGGTACCCCGTAGACAATCTTTAAAGGCACGCAATTTTATGGAAGCGTTATTTGTTACTTATTTACTGTTTAATTAAGTCCGTTATATTAAAAAAGTGGGTTCCACATATTTTTTCATTGTCAAACGGATATCATGTAAAAATGAAAGATACGTAGCATAAGAATATTCCAGCTGTTACGACGCTACTCATCAATACAAGTGAAACTATATCGAATCGAATATCACGAAAGCTGTTTTGTTCGCGTCTGATTATTATAAGTGTTTTGCGTGCGCGAGTTTGCGACATGCGATGTTACTGTACCGATACCGAACTACGCTACGTAACACATGACAGAAAGTGAAATTAACAATTTGACAAATTTGATAACACCATATAACTTTTTGACAATTTGACAGAAGAAAGAATACTTTGTAACTTGTTACATTATAAGTTAATACTTAACCCCACTATAGATTTTTCTGTCGTGGGTGCCAAGCCCCACATAAACACCCAGACCTAGAATAGACATCTAGATCTAAGTAATTAAAATATCTGCCCGACCGGGGATTGAAGCCGAAAAGGAGTTAAACGCGTCGTCAAACATCAAATTTTAGAATTAACAAACACGCCTGTAGTCTTACTATTGCCGGCTGGTCTTAGTCTTCTGGAGCGGCAATGCATCTGTGATCAGCTTCTGGTTCCACTGTTATATATGGAGTGGATAACATGTGTCCATTGCCGTCAATGACCACCTACTATCAGGTGGATTGCAAGCTAATTTTCTACTTCAATCCTTAAAAAATCCTGATAGGAGGCAATTGCCGACCATGGATATAAATCAGCCCCAAATAGGATCACACGTCGACGGTCAACCACGAAGTTTTTGCTGTACGAACTAAGTTGGAACGCCTCTTGTGTCTCTACCTTACCACAGTACAAACCAAAACGCAACAGCGCGTGACACTGTTGTTATTAGGCATAAATAATTGTACTGGTAGTGCCTGTGTTCCTTGACGAAGGTTTCTTTCTACCTCATTTAAAACTACAGTTACTAATTTGAAACAGCTCTCCTACGCAATTGCCTCGTCATCTCGTTTGTGATATCAGAAATCTCAACGTTGTCAATGTAGGTGTAATTACATCGATAAAGTATTCAGATGCATTTCATAAAGATCTTGATGTTCTTATCATTTTATGTTACGGAAGTATTAAACGAACGTGCAATTCACCTTATGTTAATTGATTACTGTAATCCAATGACATCCATATATATTAATGTGCGTCATAATACTCATAATAATAACCTTACTGCACTATACATTAGCAGAGTTAGAGATTTCCGAGGCTGTGGATTCCGTAGACATATGCATTCAAAGACAAGTACATCCACAACTAGGTTTGGAATCTAAATTTAAGTCTACAGTGCATCAAACACGTGTGATGACCGAATCGTCATGCAATTCGTCTTGTCACTAGCAAAAAACGTAGGGAACGAATTTGGTGAATCTTAGCTGCGTATAGGTCTATAGGAAATGGGCAATAGCATCTTCACCGGACTTATAAATTCATTTGTAGTCACCGACACACTCGTCCAAGGTGTATACCGTGAACCGTCTAAGCTAAACATTCCTTTAATAATTACATTAAGGTCTAGAAGAGGTCTCAAAGTAGACTTTGAACAGGTAAGGTATTGGAAATTGAGTTGTTGCTGAAGTAGAATATAACATAATTATGTAACAATCTATATTTTAAAATAGCATCTGTCTAGTTCTCATCAAAAATATCACCCGCATGATGTAGAGAACGTATATTAATTGCGAATGTCGCTCCACGGCGCGTCAAAATGAAACTTTACATAAGATAATCTATTGTTCCTTCGACACAATTGTGTTGAGTCATATATTCACATTAGATAAGGCACCGGATTGATTAGCATTGCGGCGAGTACAAGTAGGTATTAATGGCTGTCTATAATGTTATTCATAACGTAACATGATACTTAGACTTTTTAAAGGAAATAGATAAATCGATTCAGAGTAGTTATTACAAAACTGTTGCTGTTTATGTCCCACGAATGTGACCACGAATCTGGGAGGATTCAAGCGTGGATCCTCCTCAACGCTGCTCCAAAGCGTTTTAGTAGAGAGGGTACGGGTTATTGACCAACCTATGTCCGATGTTTCAGTTCGACTATAGGGCCTCAGTTAAGATTTAAAACGAATGCCAACTACAGGGACTGAAGACTTCGAAGCACGGAAGTGCGCATGAAACTCACTAACGGTTACCTATCCAACTTCCGATCACGCTTGACATTGCTTAACTTGTAGATCAATTGAGACCCACACAACCGGGGCTATGCGTGCCAATATTAGATACAAAGATAGCTGTCTAAATTCTCTTCATAACGTAATGAAGAGAATGTTTCCAAAATTGGCTAGCTCATTCATAAAACATGTAGCGGGACGCACGTGTCCTCAAGGAGGGTGGCTTACCCTCATTCCAATATTTCCTTTAATAAACCCGCTAAGAGATTTGATGAGAATATATTTTGCTCACAATATTTCAGTTCAGTGCGGGTTCTACTCGACTATAACCAGGGGTAAATGAAATGTACATTTTAATGCAAAAACATGCTTTAATATAATACAAAAAAATGTAATTTAAATAGAACCTTAGTTAAATATATGTACCTACTGTTTTGAATATTTACAAAATATTGTACTTAGGTATACATTTTTTATTCAGTTGTGTCATCTCTGAGTAAATAATTAGTGACCAAACATAAGATACACTCAATACCTACTAATTTAAAATTGAATTAATACCTATTTAAACTCGGTAAAGTCAGAAAAGTGGTAAATTCTTATAATCGTTTATGTTATACAATGTAATGTAATGTAGATGTGCCTAGTTAAATAAGTCATGAATTAAAACTCACAAGTAGATACCTATAAAACTCAGATGCGATTGGCATACGTTTCTGAGTTTTATAAATGAGGAAGGAAGGAAGTAAAAAAGTTACAAGAAACTATAGGTTCCGGTGCCCGCACAAATTCGATTGCATGTAAAAAAAGCAACCCTTATTTTTGTTTAGTTGTGGGCTGCTTTCCATATTTATTTCTCATAGGGTAAGTATAATCTTATTAAGAGTTTCGATGTTATATGAAGATTTTGTGTTATTACGGAGCCTATACTTTTTTGTAACAAGGGCAGATACATGATCATTATTTTGATTAGATGTCTTAATAATGAGGTTATTTCTATTGTAAGATTTATTTTAAAAATGTATTTTAGTAACTTGACTATTTACTTATTGAGATAACACTGCGCTTCATTTACTCTACCACAGCTTTACTGCATAGTCATAAAAAACTATATAACATTACTGTATCTATATTTAGTATTTACCGGAGTAATTTCTTGCAGTGTAAACCTTGATCTTGTTACAGTTATTTAAATTTATTGCGTTTAAAGTCATTTTATGATTAGTCGAACCCGTAGACTTCATTTCACAAAAAATAAGTGTAGGTATGTATGTGAACCTACTCTTTTTCCAACGTTCAGTGCGTTAGGCATTAGCATTGGGAATTATACCAAATTTACCTATTCATGCTGATGGCTAACCTAGAGGTCAATTATGATAAGAATCTGCCCTTCAATCTTTTTATATGTAACAGCGGGCAATCAACAAAAAGAAAATATATTTTAAATGTGCATAATTACCATGTTAACATCATGGATTGAATAGAATAATTATCATACAATCCATACCTAACGTTTATTTCTTTATGGTGGTAAAATTCCATGGTTTAACTGTATCTCATTTACGTAAATCTACAGTAAAGGAAGTGCGCTAACGTTTCATCACGACGAGGTGTACTACCGATCTTAGTCAGTATCCGTGGTCCACCCAGGTGGACAGCGGGTCTGCTTCGGTATCCGCAATTCACCCAGGTGAACTATAGGTCAAAATAAGTGTCTGTAGTACACCCAGGTGAACTTGTGAGGTGTACTACGGATCAGGAATCGATGTTTCTATTTCTCTTTGTTAATAGCTTTGCCTTGTCTTGTTGTATATTGTTCCTTTATTTCTACTGCATTATAGTGTGCTGTAAATACTTTTTCTGACTATCTTTTAAAGTCTCTACCAACCACACATCCTATAAACACGTAGGTATTAAATTGAAGTTCATATGAAATACTCAGGTCTATAATACCTGTAGGGTGTAATAAAATCAGACAGGTTTGTTCGGAACCCTCGGTGTGCGGGTCCGACTTGGCCGACTTTTTATGTCAATATCTACTGCCGCCCATCTCCATCTGTAATAAACCCCAAATAAGAACTGATTTCTATCTGAAGTCAGCCACAGTGGCAGAGAAGCAACAGCGCTTAACACTGCTGCTTATTCAGAAATGGGTGTGGCGGTGGTGCCGCCGTAGTCAAGGAGGGTTCTGTGACCTTCAACCCACCAAACCATAGCAATACCCATACTATACCAATACCCATTAAACATGAGGATTGATTACAACTTCTCGCTTGTGTCGTGTTTATTCTTTTTCACGAGTCACTCACAGTCAATCACAAATAATATTCTTCATGTCTACAATATTCACTGCATTGGTTTATGTTTAAAGAAAACGATGAAGATTCAATTAAAAAAAAATATGACCACACAGGCATTTGCAAAACGTATTAAATTAACGTATTAATATTCGTGTGGGCGGTAGTCGCCACTTACCATCAGGTGGACTGCATGCTCGACTGCCAAATACTACTCCACATAGGCTGCATTACTTCCGTTTTTAGGGCATTACTTTTTAG
>DWIJ01000818.1:0-10095 GCA_018248315.1 Chioides albofasciatus
CGGCGCCACCGACATCTCGCCCTCCGACACGTTGCTGATCTCCGCCACGGCCGCCTCCAGCTGCGTGCGCGCCGCCTCTACCTGCTCTTCACGACCTGCAGGCAATCGACGACTTTAGATATGTGTCCAAATTTATGATAAAGTCCTAAAAGGTAACTCTAGCAAATAGTGACGCCAGTTTAAATAACTAAGTGCATAATATTGGCGCTACAGTCTTATATGGAAATACAGAATTGTTTTGGTATATAGTCATTAATATAATATTGTCGCTCTTACCGATTATGAAAATGGCTTCCTTATCATCATCCTTCTCAGTCGGGAATATAATTCGGGCACCTGTTTGGTCTCGAATCTTTCTAATATTAGCACCATATTTTCCGATGAGAAATTTGTGATGTTCGGGTTTGGCTCGCACGGTTGCGGTGTGCGATGTAAGCTCTCTCTCAGACGCGTGCGCCAACAGCTGTTGCTTTGCCTTCTCTACGTCTTCCACTGGACCTTTAATTACTACCTTGTCGCTGTCGCTCTCAGCTGGCGGGAACTTGATAAGGACGCCACCGCATTCCTCCATAATGGAATGGATAAGTTTTCCACCTGCACCAATTAGCGAGTTGTAATATTTGGGCGCGATAGTTACTTCCTCTGTGACAATATTGGCTTTTTCATTGTGTATCTGCTGTATTCTTTTCACGGCCTCTTCGACGTTTTCACGTTTGCCGCGGACGGTAATAACATCGCTGTCGTCGCCTTCAGCAGGCAAATCGATAACAGTTTGCGTTTCATCTCGGATTTTTCTCAAATTCGCACCTCCCTTGCCAATAATGAATTTATGGAATTGTTTGAAAATTGGGACTTCCTGTACATATGATGATTCGGCAACTTCCTTCATTAATTTGTGTAAATATTTTTCACATTTCTCAATATCCTCCTGAGGGCCCCTTAATTTAATTGGGCTTCGTTTCTGACCCTGATCGGGCAGCGTAATAAGAACACGGTCGAATTTCTCGCGAATTTCTTTAATTTTCTCCCCTCTTACTCCTATTAGAGCCTTAATATACCTATGGTCAACATAAACTTCTTTTGATCTTTCATTCTCGAGTTTCATAACCATCTCTCTTAACTCTCTCTCGGCGTCAGCAACACCTTGGTGGCTGCCCTCAATGCGAATGACATTAGTACCTTCATTTTCAATAATATTAATAACTACACCAGTCTCATCCTTCAGTCTGTTAACTGCAAAAGATATCCATAAATTAGTTAAATGGTGACAACATAAGTAATGCAAAATTAAAATGTTAAGAATGAGACTTACTGTTACTTCCGTTTTTGCCAATAATATGCTTGAAGAATTTGGGGTCAACTGAAAGCTCAACATAAGTAAGAGTAGCTAGGAGGTTCTTTACAAAATCGTCCAATTCCACTTGCGCTCTCTCCACTTCCTCAGGCGGGCCGTCAATTTTTACCTTGTCCTCAGAGTGAGTGATATCTACATGAACCTAAGAACATTTTTATTAATAATAAAGGAATACTTATCTAATAGTATTAAATAACTTCAAGTAGATATTGTTTTACGTAAAAGGGAAAGCGAAAATTAAATCACTACAAATAAAAAAAAAGGGATAATCTATTGACACAGAGCATTAACAGACAAATCTAATATTATGCAGAAATCAATCTTTTGTAGAAGAATTAATTAAATAAAACGCCTTAAGTGACTCACCTTTGAGAAGTCCTGGGTTATCTTTTTAATGTTTGATCCATTTTTTCCGATAATATACTTATGAATCCATGTTGGTGCGTCAACTGTAGCGGTTTTCACGGAGTTCGCTTTTTCGCATACCTTCGACAGAGCTGTAAGATTACAAATAATATTGAGTTTCTATTTCAAAGAATCATAAACCACAAAACTAAATCAGTTTTTGATCATAAACATTAATTTTACATACCAAGCCCAATCTTATTATGAGGTCCATGGAGTGTAATAGTTCCAGTGGGGGAGTCAGGGGGTGGTACTTCCACAGATACACCGGTCTCTTTCAAAATTTCCTGAATAGTCGTACCGCGAGAACCAATCACATATTTATGTTGAGATTTTGGTACCTCAACTCTTACTGTAGAGCACTTTTTAACCTAAAATTGTATAACATTAATTACATTTCTAGAGAAAAGTACACATTAATTTATACGTAATACTATCAAATATAGTACAATTATGCGGTTTGCTTTGAATTCAAAACCTTGACCCTAAATTCGATATTGAGAAGAAATTCCTATTGATAAGTATTTTTGGTATATCTGCAAAGAAATACTTGCCATGTCCTCGTAAATCTGTTCAATCTGTGCCTTCGCCGCCAACACGCCGGTTTTTTCTCCTGCAATAACAATTTCATCGCTTTGTGTCGAAGCCGGCGGAATGTGGATACGAGCGCCGGTCTCCGCGCTGAGCGCCGCTGTGCGTTCTCCAAATGGGCCCAGAATGAATGGATGATAGATCTTCGGTACCGTGACACGTTCCAACGCTTTACGCGACTAAAATACGACAACATATAAATTAAAAAGAAATTCAATAGGATAGGTTACCTGCATGTTGTCCATGTGAAATATATGAAAATGCTCACCTGTTCCTCAGAGCAGATGCGGATCTCATGTTCTGCTTTTTCGATACCTTCCTTAGTTCCAGTGATTGTAATGGTCTCGCTGTTATCGGCAATACTAGGCACACTGATCTTGGTCGCAGTGACCTTTTCAAGGTCCTTTAACTTTTGCCCTAGTTTGCCCAAAATCCATCGGTGATGCTCTTTAGGGATCGATATTTGCTTGCTAGCCTGAAAAAGTAGAATTCAAAGTAAAATCGATATTCATGAGTGAAATAATCGAAATATATTATGAGCAATTTAGTATACCTGTTGTTGGAAATGAGTCAAAATTTGACGTCTAGCATCAAGCACGGCACTATGCTTTCCAGTGATCAAAAATGTAAGACTGCCGTCTTTGCTTGTAGATATCTCGATATGGGCATCGGTGTCCTTAGTAATGGCCTGACAAGTTCTCAAAGATTCCCCCTCACCAAAAGTATTAGCGTTGTCCAATTTTCTTTCCTCATATGGCACATGAAATACCTAAAAATATATGCATATCATTTAATTATCAACTGTTGATAAAATATAAAATAGCGCACGATAAAATGATTTCCTAATAATTAATATCTGTTTGTATGAAAAATAATATGTTAGGGTAAACTGCGTGGGTTACTATTAACCACATAGCTCTACATGTAACAATGTATGAACTAATAATAACCTACATTTCAAATAATACAGCAGTGAAGAAATAAAAAATCGCAAGAGCATGCTCTAGATAAGATACAAATGACGAAAATAAATTGCAACAATATTTTAAAATAATCAAAACACCGTAATCAAAATATAAAATTCTCAAATATGAACAATTTTCAAAAAATGTCATTTGAATTTTAAAATCATTCTTTAAAGAAATGCTGAAACATATTTTGCTTGTAATCATCGGCACGATTTACCTACATTACGTGTGCATATGGTAATTTTGGTTATCGACACGTTTACGTAATACATAATCGCCGACACGTGTTCCTATATTATCTATCGAAACTTTTCTTATAAGTTCTCTCATGATATTTTTATACCTGGGTATGCAGAGATGAGCCGACACGCAGTTTATTAGTGACTTGCTGTATATTGCGCTGCACAGGCGGCTGCGAGTGCGGCAGCGCCGGGAACAGATCGTCGTAAGCGTACGAGCCGCTGTTGTCGTAACCCACGTTATTCATTTCCGCATGCACAGGTATCTCAGAATGAACGGGTAACATGTCTCCAACCATCATGGATTGTTGCTGTTGCATCATTTTTGTCTCCTCCAGCAGTCCTTGTCCGCGCCGAGTCGTTACAGTACTACAATTAAATTGAATGTTATATTAGCTATAAAATATCACATCTGGAAAATGAATTGCATCACATATTTACACAAATGTTATGGCTATTGTTTAATTTCACAAGTTGCTCATTAATTTTTATTGAGTGTCACGATATGAAGGACAACATATTACATACCTACTTAATGTTATACCTTCAAATCGAAAGATCCAGAGAGAATTTATTGAAATATTATTTACCTAATGTTTATCAGGTATTTAATAAAACAAGTTAAACAGAACCGTTTTCAAGTTATTTATTCATAAAACTTGGACATTAAGTAAGATAAGGTCAAAGTTGGTTAAAATATAAATTAAAAGTTTTAAGTAAACATACTCTATAGTGACAAGCCATTATAAATCTTAAGTGCTATTAAGGACACTATAATTATTACATACTTCAATACCACAAGTACTGCTTACAAAAATATCTACAAAAGATTGAAAGTGAAGCTATTGCAACATTATTTATGTAACATTTATCAGGGTCCTGATAAGAAATTAAGTTAAATAGAGAATCTCATATGCAAAATAATTGATAAAAGTCAGATAGTAGGTATAGAAAGGGCAAAGATCATTTATTATTTGTCAGAAATAAATAATTGATGTCAGTAATACTAAGTGATATCAGGTTAAATAATATTGTAATTTTAAAATTAACTGCAATGCTATGTCATAATGAGAATGCAAAAGAGTTGTGCAATATGAACTACATAAAATTATTAAACTTTAAAAAAAAATTGATTTACTAGATCCTTTCCTAAAACAATATTTCTCAGTCCATTTGTTTGCTTATAACTAGAGAGCCATAGGTTTCATTCATACATTTCCTTTTTAGTATAAAATATGCAGCCACATATTTTTATACACCTCATTATGATAGTGAACAGGATGTTGGCACAAAATGGTGTCTAGTGGGTCTTGCTCTGTTTGATGCCACATCAAACAAGGCTGGCACCTGGTCCAGTGATGATTTATTGAAAAATATTTTAATTACTTGCTATGCAATGGACAAATTTATAAAATATTGATTCAACATTATTTGTAGCCTACATTAATAGAGGGATATAAATACATAGTGTGAAAATGTTTAAATAGTATATGATGCAGTTTTTATACAGCATTTCTGAATATATCACATTCTATTATTATATTCAATTTACAAAAAGTATTAACTGTCTTAGAATCAGGAATTTAAATATTGATAATCACTTTCACTTCAACCTGTGACAAAACCTTCTTTTCTTACTTTATGTAAGCAAATAAGACTAGTTATAATGTGATGTATGCAATGAAAAAACTGGTTAGGTTCAAATAAACAAGGGCTGAAAGCTGTATGATATTTTAATTTGAGCAGGATTATAATATGACATGTAACAGTGTAGAAATAAAACTAATCTTTTAAACACTTTTTTTAGAATACTTTGCCGAACTTTTTGGTTTTTCAGATTCACAATATAGGTCATATTAAATACAGTTTAAGTGATAACATAAATTTGTATTGAAAATTGGGGTGCAGTTCTTTACACAAAATAAAATTGTTAGTATCCTTTTTGCCACTCATTTTAATATCACTTTGTTGGTTGCCATGAATCATATGTGTAAAAGTAATTTAACATAGAAAAATAATCTGTTATTCTGGTAGCAATAAAACAGAACTTGTTTCCATGGCTACGAAATATATCTCACGTGCTGTTTCGCGTGCTGCACGCATTTGAATACTCGTTTATGATATATGGTTATTTTATCTTAAATGAGATCCCACGTGAGGCGGTCCTACGTTTTATTTGGTAAGGGAAATATAGTTTTACGAAGCATTCCAGCTTAGTTCTCAGGGGTAGCGACGCCTCTGTGGCCGACCTTAGGTAAGAATCTAAACCAGGCGTGGTCCCAGGAAGGGGGAGGGGGAAGAGAGGTCAAGACCCCCGAAGAGGCCGACTTGCACTTGGTCATTTTTTGTGAGAGCGGCGTCAAGAAAAATACCTCGAATGATCTTTCATTACATGTCACACCACCTACATTTTGTAAGAGGGGTCTTATCAGGGGATGATTACAGATGTCTATGGGCGACAGAAGCCACTTACTATAACATCTATATCTACATCTATATTCATACAAACAATACTACATTTAAATACTGCATATTAGTAACACATAACAATAATACCTATACATAAACTAAAGCTCAATGCTGCTGCGTTCCGGTTTGAAGTGTGTGGTAAGGGAGATATACTTGCCGAGACGTTCGAACCTAATCTTCAGGGGTAGCAACCGTTCTTTAGCCAACCTTAATTGTCATACATAAAGCTGGCTACAGATTATCTTATCTTAGGTAACATCACATGAACTGCATGCTCGCATCGTGTCCATGCCACTCAGTAAAATCAGATAAAACATTTGAAGTTTATATTGTCTTTGCACTTATGTAAATGTATGGATTACCCCACAGATCATAAGTTCAAGGATTTTTATGTTTATTCTATGACATTGTAAAACTGTTTTCAAGCGACCTAGAATTTCTGCCGTCAGTTATGTACACAAATACGGCATGTGTTAAAACGAAGCGATTGCCAAAAGCACACATAAGGCCTAAGTGCGTGTTGGACCACGCATAATAAAGGTTCCGTAGATGGTATAAATTTATATTTTATACATCTGCCGTAAAATTTTGTACACACTGAAAAACAAACTTATATTTACAGTCCCCAAACTAAAAGTGTAGTGCAATCGAAATATCTAGAAAATTACACAATAAGTGGGAATACGTTTTATTAAAAGATAATTTAAGTCTTTTATTCGAAAGTAGTTTTCATTAACAACTTTTGTGTATCTTATCAATGTCAAATAAAGAACGATTATCATATATACCTATATTATTTTTATCATACAGAAAATCGTCTAAACAGCGTATACACGAAACAAAATACTTTAACAGTAAAAAGACAATAGTCATTTATTTAAAGACACTACGACTAGATACACGATCGGATACAAATTTAATTATTAAGACACGACTACATTCATGGTGATACTAATCTACTTATCATTACAGAGACCTGCTTTGATCTGGAGTTAAAAAAAAAGCGAAATAATTTGGACGCTAAGTCCTATCTAGCATTTTAGATCTGTACCTCGGAAGGTACATTCTATACAATGCACACAGTTATGCTCTCACACAAGTGCCTGTTTACTGAGCTCAGTAAGTGAACGAGTAATCAAAAACAATTTTCTATTTACTCGTCCAATGAAATACTCTTGTATGCATATTTAATAACTCTGTCCCCTAATGCCATATTATATTATGCAGTAAAATGGTAAGAGACTTGTCCCTGACATTCATGGCAGTCATATCTTTTTACTTGCTTGTATGAAATGTTTATTGATCATAACAATTTTCGTATAAGAAATTGGTTTGACTCCGGTGGCGCTACGCCTATTTCTTCCTAATCATAGTGTTAAGCGTTGCTTTAAAACATAAGGTAAAGGAAATATACCTACTTATCCGGTGCGTTCTGACTTAGTCCTAAAGTTCTGACTTAGTTCTTAAAGGTAGCAACACATATGTTGCCACCCTCAGGCAGGAATCTAATCTTATCTGAGACTCTGGGTTTGATTGCAAATCGACCGCAGTGATCATATACTATTAGGTAAACTACAATCTCGTCCTGAACTTGAAGTTCACTTCTTATTGTTATGTTGAAGTAGTTATACATAACTTACATGCCTGAAAAGAGACCACCAAATAACTTAGTTATTCCTAATCTATTACTCGTAATTGATGGTACATATTTATTAACACATACAAATGCGATTAGTAAATATATGCTTAATAACAGAAAATGACTCATCCTCTATTTTAAAATTCACTGACTTCTTTTTAAAATTCCCACTATCCTGAGGATAAAAATCTCGAATCTTAAATTCCACTTTACAAATCGTAAAAGACAGTGAAAAGCTACTACAAATCAGCAGTACGATTACATGTCGAAGTGTAGTCATAAATACGAAGAACAATGTACATCCGTGACATCAGACGCAGTATATACTCGTTTTAAAAGAATTTTAGAAGGTACTGGGAGCTCTATAGGGATGCTATGGACACGAAATTTCGGATCCGATTATAGTTACAGATAAAAAATGCATTGCATTGAGCTGGTTTTGGATAGGGAATTATTTCCCATTATCCGATTTTGGATTTTATTTTCGAAGTGAGTGTGGCCGGTGGCCTTAGCGGCCTCCTCATCTTCACAGGGTTATGGTGGCGAGTCATAAGCTCAGCCGGGATAACAAAACTATGGGCTGGAAGGAAGGAAAGATTTGGAAGTTTTGGTCACCGTTGCCGGTTTCCTAAACCATCCTCCTTCGCTAGAGATTTTAGATAGTTTTAATTATCAATATTATTTTTTTAAGGATTTGTAAAAGAAAAGAAAACAGATATAAATTATGATTGGCCTATTTGTAGTTAAGGAAGCACAGGATGGATACTGTTTCGTGAAACACAGAAAGATTACCGTGTCCTGTTGTATTGTAACTAATTTAGACTCTGCTCCGAAAAAGGATTTCGAATTTTTATTTCGGATATCCGATAATCACGGATACGGTGACGGAACTCCGTAACATCCCTGGTATATAGCATGCCAGTGGACAGTGACCGGAACAAAGGGCTATAATGTAGGGCCGGTATCGTGGGCATCGCGCCGTCGCAAATTGGTTTATTGAGATTGCAACCAAGATGCGAATTACAGTGCCTGCCCCTTTAGCCCTGTGACCGCTCGTATACTTACCCTTCTACGCCAGAAGGGTAATGTTTTTCATACATATGCATGTACGTTCCATTCGTTGACAAGCTTTAGCGAGAAGAGAAATGATTTTTTATCGAAACAATTCCAGTGTATTATTAAAATTCATAATTATCTTTCATAAATCAAATAGTAAGGTACTAGTTAGACCATTAAAAATATGTATTATTTATAACTCTTTTATAGTACTCCCGTACTAATCCCGAGTACTTAAAATAGTTGACTAAAAAGGGAACTTATTTTCCCTTTTTAGTTACTAGAATAATGAAATTAATATAAAAATAGCCATCATAAGATACAAGCAGGAAAATAGACTTAAACTTTTAAAATTAACCCCAAACCACTGATTACTTTCCACTCGATAACCGGTAATAGGGTCACGTAGTATTGTATCATAACAGTTCGGTAATTTCGCATGTACAAACTTAACTAAACTTTGGCCATTAGGGCGGGCACGGTGAGCATGCCGGCCAGGTACGTATGCTGGCCTAATTTACTGGAGATAACGTTGCTTTGTCTCTTTGTTCTAAGATTGGTTAAAAGCGATAAGATTGGCCTTTTGTGTACGCTTTTTATTACTGTAAGTTTGTTAAGTTGTTCTTAGGGCGGTTTTCCCGTCGCGCGTTTTTTTACATATAATATTAGGAGTATTAGACAAGCAAGCAGTCCACCTGTAAGTGCCCATTGCCGCCCATAGACATCTATAAACAAACCCCAGATAAGATTAGATTCCTATCTGTGGTCGGCCACAAATGCGCCGTTACCCTTGAAGACTAAGCTGGAATGCCTAGGAAAAGTATGTCTCCCTTCAGAGCAGAACACACTAGCGCTTAGCACTGTTGTTAATAGGCAAAAATAGATGTGGTGGTGCTGCCACCGGATGGAACTACAGAGAGCTCTACCACCTTTAACCGCGCATTTTTATATATTGTTGTTTGTGTGTCTATACACACATGAATTAACACGCCCTTGTCTCTTCATGTGCCGTGTATGTATGTATATTGTATGTGTATGAAAGTAGGATGCAAGTGGCGACTGCACGCACGTGGATGAGATGCGCATGCAGTCGTATACACCAGCGATAGGAAATGCGCATTTAATAAGATTGGGTTAAATATTGTAACGTATCACAATTTTCAAACTAGTGGCGTTCAAACCAAACCGCTTTACTATTATAAAGCATAAGTACGTGTAGCGAAGGTGACACTGGAATTGAAAGATGAAGGATAATGTATGGTTCTAATGGTAAAATAATTTTTCAAATCGGGCCAGTAGTTTCGGAGCATATTCAATTCAAACAAAAAATCAAATCCTTCCTCTTTATAATATTAGTATAGATAAGAAAACCAT
>DWIJ01000819.1:0-10094 GCA_018248315.1 Chioides albofasciatus
TTCTCGTATTAAATATAACTTACATTCATCAGGGATAATGTAGGATTCTAATGGTATTTTTTTTTTCAAATCGGTCCAATAGTTCAGGAGCCCATTCAATTCAAACAAAAAATCAAATATTTCCTCTTTATAAAATTAGTATAAATTGGAGTTGGACATCTGTAATCAAGATCAAATGAGACTAGATTCCTACTAGGACGACATGAAACTCCTCTGACAAGTCTGTCTCCTTGTCATACCCTTCAAAGCGGATCACAGACCTTACATTGGTGTTATAAAGCAGAAATACATATGAGGATGGTGCCTGCGGGAACCACAAAGGGTTCTACGAGTACCTATATCACTTAAAACGATTCCACGTTCGTCTGCTTTAATTATTCAAATACGTTGCAACCCTATCTAGGTCACTGTAGGCCGATCAGCAAAACGTGGTTGTGGCTGAAAACAGACACTAACATACTTACGCAATGTAAATCAATACCTAACGTACCGTGTTTCTCGTTTCAGCTAATAAATGAATTAAGAACAGTTATCTAGCAAAACCTCAACAGTTTACGCAAGGGCCCGTATGTTTCGTGGTGTCCTTCCTGATACCCGGTTTATTTGACAACTGGCCTTGATGAAGTTATTTTTATTTTATTAGTAGGATAGGATGTGGTGAAATCAGCACTGACATCGAATTAAACGTTTTAACGATTTTTTGTAAATGTTATGTAAGGTTAAATTATTTTCCAAAAAAAAGAGTTCACGAATTTGCGCGCAAATTTCCAGATATTATTTCATAACGACAACACAATAAAATAAACAAAAAAACACATCAATAATTACTATAAATTATTATTACGTGAGTGAAAAAAAATAATAAAGTGTGTTTTTGCTTCACCATTTTTGGAAATAATGTGTGATAGTTTTATGACAGTATAATGGGGTTTCGTTGCACACGCTAAGCTCTTAAAATTTTTAATTTTTTAATGTTACTGACTTCAACCATGTTCACTTATATTTATGACACCATACACTTTTATGTTCTGGGTGTGACGGAGGGCTTGCGGCTAAGGGACAGTCCCTACCCAGTAGGGCGTGTGCAGTTTATGAATAACCGCATACAAACCAAACGTGTAATGTGATCATTCTTATAAGCCCTTTATGACTGCAATCTTCCTTATGTCCCACTGGGAGCAGTTCTCTTCCAATCATTGACCAATACTTGCATAATTCTTCACCATACTTCTCCAATGAAGAGGCTGATACGGGTTACTGGGCTGCCCTACCCGTATACCATTGCCGCATATTTTAAAACGATGTCCACAAGTTAACATATATACAAACGTATATCTTTAGAAGCGAGTTACCATGAGAAACACAATCGTATTCGTCACAGCCATTCTACAATTATTTTAACCTTATTCTTATCCCATTCGAAGCTAGGACAATAGATGGCATGTAGTTACTACCTAAATGTTAAGCATCAGGTGGTCTGCATGCCAGCTTATCTGTTTATCTAGCGCTCTTATAAAAGTTGTTGAATGCATACACATCAATGAAACATGTGTCACAATATCCATATCACAAATGTGTAATTAACACACCGTTATCATTATTACGAATCGTCATGTTATGTAAATGATAACTATCTATTGAAATAGAGCAGCTTTATCTGTTGTTACGTTATGCGGTAATTGTTTTCAGGAAAATTAAAGTGGTGCAGTGAAATGTTGGCAATAGCTGTGATGATTTATTGATTGCAGGCAGCGATGATATGGAAACGTAGTTAGCATAAAAACTACTTTGCAACAATCTGCTACCAACATGTATAACAGTATATATTTTTAAATTTTAAACTATACTGTATGTATGTACATACTACCCTCCTACGCATATAGGATACGTACGCACCTAAAAAATAAAAATATACACCACTGTCCACCATTCATACTACCACCAACACGTATTTTGTTCCAAAACAGAGCATCATCAGAGTAAGTTGACTCTAATTCTAATTATCGCTAATTTAGCGATGACCGTCTTCAGTGGTGGTACATACGGTGGCGTATATTGTAATTTTTTGAATGCGCATGTATCCTCTGTGGCTGGGAGAGTGTTGTATACTGCATGGTTTAAAATTAAAACATATACCATCAAGTATATTCGAAGCAGATTGTTACTAAGCAGTCCTAACTTAATACTCACTTTGATAGCATGAATTTCCGCATAGTAACGTCTGATACTATCAACGATATGAACATAATTTAGATAGACGAATATGTGTCACGCGTAGCGGTCACCATACCGGTCTGCCACGCAGATGGTTTCGGGTGAGACCCTCGTCCAGAACAACCAAAACTTAAGGATTTTAGTCGTTGTTAGTTTATTTGTGTCTATGAAGCACGCAAAAAAGCAATAAATTCTATAAAATCACCAGAATCTAGTGACAGGAAATGTTGTGTGATAGCCTTGATCGGGACAGGAGTAATAAGTTGCTGCGGGATTCTACGAATGTATATGGTTAACACAATGAAACCTACCTATATTGTATATAACTAAAATGACCACAAATGTCGCTTAGTCTCATCTCACGTATAAAAACCTGTTGATTATTACTAACAGGTCTTCACGTATGTGTTTAAGCCCTCAATGTGTGGTTTCGTAATATACATTAGTGGGTGCCATTAATTCCACGCGGAATACAAAAAGTCGTTTTATTACCTAACCTATCAGTTTTAAAATGGCGACTGGATTTAAAGGTCACGTAATCATTATTCTAAACGTTGTCTTGGTTTTTGTTGCAATGAACACTAATATTATGAAGTAACGTGGGAATATTTCGACATCTTTTCGACAAAAGTACAAAAAGTCTAAATTGCAATATGTGATGGGAACTAAACTCATTTCAAATGGCCCATGCATACAAAATGGTGCCTAATTTGCTAAGCCAGCCATTTTGCTAAGCGCTAGACAGTTTTCCTTTAGTAGATGCCAATCAGGCTAGTTCTGTGTTATTTAAATTCAGCTGTGATTTGTGTTCAAGCATCCTAGTGAAATCGCTCGAGATTTGTTCGTAGTTAAAGAATATTTCATCTTGTTTTAATATATCTTCATAATCTAATCAAAATACAAGATTCTTCAGTAAATAGCAAATAAGTATAATCACGGAAATCTTAATAGTTACTCATGCCTACTACATACTTAAAAGTACTACAGCAAATAAGTTTTGTAATTCGTAGGTTCGCAACAAGCTCGAATTGCTGCATTTTTGCTGATAATAATAACCTGTTTATTGCTATCTAAAATGACTTAACTGTTTTTACTTGACAACCGGCACCAAGGAATAAGTATTTGCTTCATAATAATATCGTGAAGTATATTAGACTTACACACTTCTGCATGCTTCTGCTCTGATGCTTCTTTTATCACTGATATTAGGGTAGATCAATTTTGTTCTTTTATTACCATGAAAATAGTTATCATGGCCTCAAGCTACAGAAGTGCCGTTTCTCCTATTAATTAATAAATTATCTTAGTTATGATACTATTAATCGTTAACTCTACGAGGTACTTCATGTCTTAATAGATGGGCGATACCCTGCGCAGAATCTGGTTCTACTTGTCATCGATGATTGTTCGACCATAATATTAATAACTCGTTAGCTTTATAAGGAAACCTTGGTCGGTCGTTATCGTTTCTATTCACAATTACTCGTGAATCTTATTACGATAACGTCATTATCAATTCACCATGCCTATAAAAGTAATGAGCTATCAAATACCTTGGTTTATAGGTACGATGGTACCAGACATACGTCCGGAGACTTATGTAAACATGTGGAAATAAGGTAATTAGTAATTAAGTGCCTACTATGAGAGCAATTACTTGATTCAGAGGCAAACTCATTATGTGCAGGCACGAGAGGGTACACGCCTTCAACAAGGTTGGTTATAAGTAGCTAGTTGTATCTTGACGAGCAAGATACTCGGAGACTTAATCTGAAAGGCCCAAAAATATGTCAATGTTAGTGGTCAAATTAAAATGAAGTTTAATTTTAATTCAGGAAAAGACATTCACAATCTAGGAAGAAAATGTAGACGAACAAATTTGTAGGATGGTATTACCTAACTAAACCTTTGTTCTTGAAGGATTGCTCCTGAACCGTATCATGGAATGATAAATAGCTTGCACATGGAAGAAATCTTTAATCATTAGTACTTAATTAAATACTCAGGATATTTTTGTCAAAATATGTGTAATTCATAAAACTTCTCTTTTCCAGACGTTGTGTGGCTTGTAGAGACACTGAGTAATATAATCGAGGAATCGTATACTCAATTTCGGGTTTTTCAAAATTAAATTCGATTTTAGTGAAATTGAATTATCATTGTAAAAGTCGAGGACCGAATACCAGCTAAGTAAAGCCAGTAGAACGAATTTCGAATTTTCAGTCAAACACTTCAATTTTATTTTTATACTCAAGAAAGTTAATGTAAATTTACGTTCTTACATAATTATTTACGTATAAAAGTAGGAGACATTCTTAACTCTGCAAACTTTGTCGATGAACAAATTACGAGAACCAAAATAGAAGAGAATGTTTGTCAGCACGTTCCTGTACCGACAGATCTATATTTAGAAAAACATCAACATCAGCTGATGTGTGAATTGTTATCTACATGACAACTGGACACACATACTATAAAGTAGCTGGGGTGTAATGATTTTTTCTCATTTTTCGTAAGGTTGGCATACGAACTTCAGTAAAAAATTTGAGTGATGCCAAAATATATAAGTCGACTGCCGAACGCAAGACTGTACGCACCAGGCAGTCTAGAGTCTGGTTGGCTGTTTAAAACGGATTGACTTTCTCTTGCCAAAAACGTTGATTGTATGATTTATTATTATATACTAAGTATTGACTAATTTTATGACTTCTATATGAATATATACAATCAAATTCTTGACTACATGTTACTAAGTAACAGTAAAGTTATATAAGTTTAAGACATAGTAAAGAGTTACCTACCTATTTATGCCCTAACTACCCTTTGCGTGTGGCTTTATTTAACGTGTAAGAAATAATTAATGGCGTTCAGCAAGGTTACCTATCGAATATCGATATCCAAGTTATTTTGGTAGGCATTTTAATCCAGTCTCAAGACTTAATTCTTATGAATAAACCATCTAACTTATTTTATTCTTGTTATCGAATAATATCTAAATCGCACTTTAGTTCAAAACCTACTATAAGGATTATTTGTATCTGTACCATTAGAAAGTTGTATATGTATATTCTAAATCATAGCAAGTTACTACTAAGTTTTATAATATTATCACTTTTACTACCCCAAAAAATAGAATTCAAACTATTTAAACCAAAATGGAATTCGGGCCGGGTATAATCTTAATCTAAGCTGTTTTAATTATCGTTTTAGCGTATGCATCATTTTCGTTCTTTTCATTGTATGTGTAATATTTTCATATGTAATGCACTCTGCCCAGCTTTACATCACAACATATTACACTATTTGTCGGCCCTAAGCCAATTAATAGTGAAAGTAAGACCGTCAGACGCCCCGAGCGCATTACATTAATTGGATGTACCGATAATGTGATTACTTTCATGGGTTTGTAATTCTACATTATATTATATAACATGTTATGAATAACGTTATTGAGATTGTTTTTACGTTTAAATCACGTGACAGCGTTTTGCTTCATTTCCAGTTGTGATAATATTGTTTCAGATGGATTTTTGAAAAGCCTTCTCATTGTTATATTGTACCGTCACAAATTTTCAACGTCTTTCCGTTTCCAAGGCTTGTTGCTAAGCTCTGTTCTGGTTTCAAGTTTTTCATAGGGCACATCTACTTAGATGAGGCATTCTAACAGTCCTTAGCCTGAATTGAACAGAATGGTCGATTACTAATTCCATACCAAAAAAATACTGTTTGTCCGAAATATTGAAGTGGTTTTGATAATATATTATTTGCTCAGTTTTGTGTGCTCCATGTCAAATAACATCTATTTCCGAGGTTGAAACTTTATACTTAAACTCGCCTAAAGATAAGTTGTAGTCATCCCATTCATCTTCATGTTTCTGTTTTGTTAAAACAATGACATATTTTGTTTCGAAACTGGCACATTATTTCTTAAAGCATGGATAATCATTTTATTGTTATGTAAACAAGCATATGTATTGTATTTCTGTTTCACTTATTTTTGTTATAAAGCGATTCTAGAAGTTTCATATTTCACCTTTAGAAATATATTTATCTCTTTACTGTTTTGGATGTCTTGAATAATGTAAAGTCAATGTTTATTTATGGATTGAACACACATATTCACACGTATTTGTACAGTCTACATTTAAATATTAGTTATATTTTACGTAGAACTTTACATTGAATGGAAGACCTTTCATTGATAACTGATTACCTCAATCAATTTCTGACGTGGTTTCCATGATCAATAAAACTTGACCCATTCATTATCATGACATCAGAAGTCTTCAATGCTCCATGATTTTTGTCCAATTGAATAGTTTGCGAGGTCAATTTGTACTAGGCGATGATTGATTCAATGATCAGGAAGGTCAATTGAGAAAAAAATATTATACCTTTGAGAATCAGGAACTATCAGAATCTTCTCATTGGCAGTTGTATTCTAATATGCTAGTACAATTTTGTAAAAAAAACATGTAACAGTTATTTTAGGCATATACAAATAATTTTCTTGTTTTCAACATTTTTACCGACTTCCACGAAGGAAGAGGTTGTATATTCGTCGTTTCTAAGTATTATTTTTAAATAATCTTGTATTAATAAGAGCTTTGATGGAAGACATTTGTGGGGTGTAACAATTTTGCATCCACGCTTTTATGGAATTCGACATTAACATAAAATTCGTAAATTGGCAGACAGTACTTAAATTTTAATTATCGTAATGCACTTACCTATCATAACTGAAAATAAATACACTTTGCTAAATAATAAATGTCTATACGGAAGTTTCTCGTTTCTATAGAAGCTGTTACGAATGTGGGTCTGTGGAGCAGTGTGTTCCCATGAGATGGTTCTCAACTTGGCGCCAATGGGACAGCTAGGGGCCAACCGTTTGTTGGCACACTTGGTAACACACGGATGTGAAATTGAGAATAGCGTAGATGCATCACAGTTTATACATCCTACTGGAAGATATAGTGGTGTTCTCGTGTACTTTAATATGACAATATCAATGATAATTGCACGTACGAACGATAACAATTTAGTTTACCTACTTTCAAAATGTTCTTAATTCCATGAGAGATGATCTATATTCTATGGTATACAGCAGTAAAACAGTACTATTTTAAATTACTTGTCCTATAAACTTGTGTGACTGCTGTGGTTCTGCATTAACAATATTTTTTGGAAATCTGATAAATGCTAAAAAATTTGTATTTAGTTAACCCGAGATACAGTTTGACCTTGCTGCTAGGAGTTCAATAAAAATAGATAAGATTTTTTCACGCATATACTTGATCGTGATCTTGCATGAGTCCGATTTAATCTGTATTCTGTATTAAATCTGGTTAAGAGTACGACTGATTTTTGCGCTTTTGACGTGTCCCTATAAACATAATAGAATAAAACAAAAATCAGATGATCTCCTATTTCTTGAAATCCACGTGGTCGACGTCGAAGCAAAGTCTAGTAACGTAAAATAAAAGACATCACACCGATGACTAAGTAATGTCGTAAATACTAAAAACACATGCACAGTATATAAATAAACAGATAAACGGAGGCCACGGGTCTCTTACTGGTTTTGTTATTCTCCAACGCGAAGTAGCAACAATGGAACCATCAGACTGATGGGGTCATTGTGGGTTAATATTCTGCAGAGTATGTCACATGCAATTGCGAGTTGGCAGCTGCAATCAATTGAATCAGCCGCATTTATTGCAAATGTGTTACAATGACGTGTTTATCAATAAAGGCTGGTATTTAGGATGCCTTGATTGATTTGTTTGAACGTTCTAGGCTTGTGCTTTTAATTTATGGGCTGGGGTCTAAACTGTACAAGAGTATGTTTAGACGATGGCTTGAAGTTCTTTAATAACATTATCTATATCCATAAAATCAAAAACTCAGGAGAGATTGATGTTTAATTTGGTTATAAAAAAATACCTACTACCTCGTTGATCGATTTAGCTACCGAGCATATTGATGTTTCATTATCATATCAATAGATAAAAGCAAAACTCTTATGCATTCAAAATATTCATTAACAAAATTGGTTTGTGCTTTGTAATTTTTCTGACATGGGATATTTTCGTTACACATTAGTGTGAGTTTAGCGACCAGAACCAATCTTGTTTTTTGAAGTATTTTCGAGGGATACTACGAAATACAAATTTATTCTTGCTGCCAATAAAATACATTTTCATCCCGACTATAAAACCCTTCAGAGTTCGTGGCCCAATACGCACTTGGCTGCTTTTTTGGATTGTCGTATTTAGCTGACCTTGCATTGTTTTGACAAAGTTGCTAATTTAGTGTGTAGGTATATACTTTTACAGTTTACTGTTTTGTTTGTGTAGCATGAGATTAACAAAAAAAATCTGCCTAATTACAAATGTAAAGCGGTGCTAGTCAAAGTGGTAAGAGAGATTGGTTAGTGATGGTAAGAGAGACGAGCCATTAAAACATAATCCTTAGACGTAGCAAGGCATCCATGGCCGACTTCCAGTAGGATTTCAATCAATCCTATATGAGTTTGTCTTTGGTCGAGAGCGGTTACATACCAATAATTGAACTGCAATATCGTTTGTCTATGCTATAAAATATGCAATTCATGTTGGTCACATTACTTATGCTATGAACATCTGAGGAACGTGCGACTAAGCTCAATTAATATATAAATCAATTACCGTACATAGTTTATCTTACGAGATCTAGGGCTGATTTATAGTATTTTTAATCCTATGTTTACAACGTCCTCTCTGACTCACCTGACGTGTTTTGCATGTTTAAATACTGACTCGAGATAGACCTGGCAAGTACTTGCATACTCTTAACTAGACAGGTGTTTACACTACATGATAACAGTCAAGTAAAAACAAACATTAAATCATTAGGAAAATATATAAAATAAGTATACGATACGTTATAGGTATCAAAAAGCACGGAGTGCATTCCCAAATTCCGTTAGATTCTGTATAATATGTTCTGACAAAATTTGGGATTTACTATTTGAAAAATAGAACCCATTTGAAAAATAGAAAAGTAGAAACCATTACACGATCTATTTATAATTTACTTATATTTAGTTACAAATGGTTGCAAATACGTTCTTCAATTCAAAGTTAAAGGCGTATTTTGAATGGGAACAATATCTTGAGAACTATTAATGAGTAGGTACTTGATTTTTCTAGCCTATGCCAAAAGAAATTAACCAGTAGAAGTACTTCCAGTATTTTATAGCAATACAATACCTACTTTGTTAATATTATTAAGTAATAGGATTAAAACGTTTTCGTTCCAATCGCAAGTTGGCCCACCTTGAATTGAAACGTTTACTGAATTATCATCAGCAGCATGATTAAGTCGAAGGTTTATTGCGCATCCTGCGGTACGTTTCGCAAATGCCATTTATACACGTTTTTGTTACTTTGTTACCGTATAGAATAAATTAAAAATTGATACTTACGAATTTCAATTAACAAGTAAAAAAAGGTTGTAAGTATAGAACTATTAACGTTATGGTCGTTACGTTGGTGTTATGGGTCTGTTATACGAAATTCAGTCTATACTCCTGCAAGCTGGTCAGTTTAGTTGAGTACACATTACTTTGATAACTTAAATTTACGTACTAAGATTTGCTTCACGACGTTTTTGTCCATCATTCCTGCAAATTGTAGTTACCTCTTCATTCAAAAACAGACACACAATTTATAACGTTCAAAATTCACTGGCTTATCTGCTTCTACTATTCTAAAACACACTGCTAAGTAAGATATTTGAATGCAAATAGATAAAAATAGTATAGCATTTTTTTATTTGGGTCGCTTAGCCATCTACCTAACCGCGACTAAAGATCCTACGACGTACAATAATTAAGT
>DWIJ01000820.1:0-10093 GCA_018248315.1 Chioides albofasciatus
GGAAAATATGCAAGAGGAAGCCATGTAGGGATTTTCCATGTGAAAAAACTCGTATCTATGCATCATCAGAATTAAGGAGTATGTATTTCTATATTTTGAGGTATTTATGAGGTATGTATTTCTATATTTTCAATGATCATTTAAATTTTTAAGAGTAACCGAAAAATTGTTTGATTGAGTGAACGACACTTGAGGCATTCGTATATTATAAGACATAGGTGATCAAAGTGAACTAAAATATGATATCACCCAGTTGATCATAGGCCACTATCAGTGCACTTTGGTCAACTGGCACATAATAAAATATGTGATCGTAGACTACTTCAAAAACAATTTGGTATCCTTTAATCACCTACATGGAAACCCAATATGGGTGCCTAAGATGGGTAGTATGTGACATGTGATCAAAGTGCACTGAGTGGAATATGATCACCCAGGTGATCTAAGTGGAATAGACCGAATGTACATAATTCTGTTATCATTAAGGTATTTGCTATTATCTATTTAATTTCCATGAAAACATTTGTAAAGGGTTACTTACTTCTCCGCGTACTTTGACGGCCTCAGCCTCGGCCTCTGCCTCTAGCACAGTTTTCAATCTGTGAGCTTCGGCCAATTTTTCTAGTCTGAATTTCTCAGCTTCTGCGGGTCTGTAAATAATTTTACAATAATATCAACACTAATATAATGATGTATAAATGAGGCAAGTGCAGTATACAATAAATATGTTACTTCAGTTTCTTAAACAAATTAGGTTGTTGCTGTTTTACATTAATATGTAATGGCTTTGACATTACAATTAATGATACTATGAAGCTAGACAGAATCTTTAACTGGATGGACTCTTGCCAGAGATCGGTCACAGGCACATTTTGGCTAAATTGTCTAACTTATTAACATGACTGTCACTTGGTGCTGATCTTTGCTTTAATCAAGTTAAGGGTGACTTTCCACAAGAGAAGTTCAGCTATGGAAGTATATCAAGTCCATCAATAGAATAACTTGATTTTAATGTAAAGAAATTACATTAATGAAAATCACTATCTTATCCCACCAATGATAACACATATGCACGGTTTACTAGATGTGTGAAACATCTCTGCTTGTTAGCATTTCTTACACTGCTGTTATAGGGTAGTAATAGGTGGCTTCATGGCTATAGTTGAACTACAAAATCTTGTGGTGTACTACTCATTACTGCCCCACAACTAGACCAGACCCATGCTCTTATTTCAGATTAAGATTAGTTTAGACATAGTCCATCGTTCTAGCAAAATGCGAATTGGTACAGTTCATATACATTCGAGAGCTTTTTTAATTCTTAGCCATGTAGGTAGCCTCGCAATATTTTCCTTAAACATTATCATAAGTACATCAAAAGTGCATTTCTTGGGACTCTCATCTCGGAGCCCCCAATTGAAAAACCAACTTTCAATCACTAAATTAATTATAGTGGTAGAATAAAGTAATTATAAAGATGGTAGAACCCTCTGTGGTTGGACTCTGACGGCACCACCGCCACACCTTTTTCTGCCTAATAACAGCAGTGTTACGCGCTGCTGTGTTCTGGTTTGAAGGGTGTGGTAAGGAAGTCATAAACTTTCGAGGCATTCCAGCTTAGTCCTCCGGGGTAGCGGCGCATCTGTGGCCGACCTTAGGTAGGAATCTAATCTTATCTAGGGTCGATTACAGATGTCAATGAGCAGCAGTAGCCAATTACCGTTAAGTGGACTGCATGCTCGTCTGCTACTTACATATTAAAAGAAAGGATAATGTTCCTAATACTTGGAGTGTCACCCACCTGCGTATGGTGGCTTCGAGTTCCTTCTCGCGGCGGTGCACCTCCCACTTCTGCACGTTGATCTCCTGCGTGCGCTCCACCACCGCGATCTGCATCTGCTCCTCCTTGATGCGCTGCTTCGTCTTCGCCGCTTGCAACTCGTACGCCATCTCCGCTTCCGCCTGTTTAAGTTTATTTTATTTTTACGTTATTGTGTTTTATAAGTAATCGTTTGGGAACGACATCCTAATGTACAGTGAGTGTTAAGTGTTGATGACAAAGTAAAAAAGTTTATTTACTATATTACTCGTACTTTGATGAAAGGAGTATAATATGTAGGATATGGCAATGAAAAACTAAAGTGCTATTTTTGTATATGACAAAAAAATATATATAAACCACTGTTGAGGTTGATGAGTGTTTCATCTAAAACTAACAGCCATAGGATATGTTTCAGATGTTTTTGTGTAAAGGGTTAGTTACAAATAAATAGTATGCAATGGAAAATTGCACATCACAAATGATTTACCTTAAATACTGCATACTCTAGGAAAAACCCATGCAATGAAGTATACATTAATGGTATTATAAGGCCAGTGGAGGCGATAAAAATTGTCAGTTGTACTACCGTATCGGAAACACCTTACCTTCTTAGTCTGCACTTCAACGTCGTACGCCGCTTTCTTCAGCTCGAAATCCCGTTGGGCCTTCGCTATCTCGGTGTCGTTGAGGAACCTGGCGGCCATCCGTTGCTCCTCCGCCATCGCCTCCTTGATCTTGGCCTCGGCTTGTGCCTCCGCTTCGCCGATGCGAGCGTCCCGCTTCACCTCCGCCGTACGAGCCATACCTAGCGCTTTCAAGTATCCCTGCGTAAGAAAATACATGTAAACGAGCTTCCTTGTACACCCATCCTCCGTGCGTAGTTTGGCTCTTAAGGTATTTATATCTACAGACATTGAACGTATCGTGTCAGAGAAAATCGTATTTATAGGGTGCCGCCTACACAAAGGGTAAAAATGGAACCCTATTACTAAGGCCCCGCTGTCTATCCGTCTGTCCATCTGTCACAGAGCTCTATCTTATAATCACAATAGATAGACACTTGATTACAACAAATGCTAAAAATGTAAAAAAAAAGGAAAATAGATAGGATTCGCCGTACAAGAAACCGCTCTTTTTTAGCATTTTTCTCTTTATTGGTTGAGCCGCAATAAGTACAAAGTTCAAATTTGTACAATGCACCTGCTTTTCTAGCTGTTAAAATAACAAATATTAAAATTAAAAAGTGGACATTATTTACACTATAAAATAGTTTTTACAGGCATGACCCGGCTCTGCGTGGTCGTGTAACTACATAAATACGTTCATACATATTGTATAGAACGATACGATTTTGTTCCGACACGGACCATATCTGATAGACCGACGTCTGTACTCTGTAGATATAAAGACACCATAATAAGCCGTCTATGCACGCACGTACACGGACATCGCAAACACGAACACACTATTAAAAATTTAGTGTTCAATGTTCCCTAGATGTGCACTATAAATGTTTATGTGTGCGTACGCGGTTTATGATTCAAATATTTCAATAATACTCTACCTGCATAACGCCTGTACTGATTGTTTTTAAATTTATGTAAAATTTATTATTAATTAGCACTTTGATACTTTTTACTTTTGGTATCGTAGAACAGTAAATGAAAGCCTAAAGATCTCACAAAGACACATCAATTATATTTAGAGTTGTACATTTATAAAATATATTTTAAGTCCTATTTAAAACAGTTCCATTATTCATATTCATCTACGATCTTTACAAGAAAGCGTTAGCGTACTCGGTAACAAATGTTATTTTTTTAAGGTAAAAGACGGAGGATCAAATTTTTATAGGTCGAACAAAAAGACATAGTATTTAGTATCCATAAGGTAGTCACCTAATTCACCTGTAATGATTGTTTGCGTTTTACTAGACGTGGCTAAATGACAATACCAATTATTTTTCACTTAACTGATTCCAGTTTGAAGAGCGAAGGCTGAAGTGTTACACAAGCGGTTATTATACAGCGATATATACTGCACACCCATTAAGTTATATAGAAAGCTACAGCTGCCAAGATATCTAGTTTTAAATCTTTGGCAGCCCCTAGTTGCAACTACTTGACCTAACAAAAAAAAGCGTTTGTGTAATTTATATTTATAAGTGTTGTACATAACAGTATACAAAAGCTTGTACTATGACAACTTGATATTTCGTAATTGATGACTAATTAGACTCCTAATGCATATTATTACAGAAAGCATTAACTTTCTGATCTAATTCTAATTAAACAGATTGAGCATCGCTATGTTGCTCCACACATATACGCAAACCACTACATTTGTGCAAGTGTGAAGAGGAATAAGAGTGCAGTGTGAAAATCATGTGATATTAGGAGTCTATTTAGTTGGCCTAATTCGTCCTAAATGTATGATTTTATTACAAATTGGTGTCTATAATATATTGACAACATACAGTACCTGTATATGTACATGTCATTTTATGCTTTGGAATCATATAATCATATTACTTCACTATATCTGTATATTATATTTTATGTTAACCGCGGAGTTAGTGTGGTGAGTTGTGAAATTTATAAAGATTGCCGTTTATTTACAAATGTATTTAACTATCTATTGCCAGCATCGCAGATGAATGTTTCTTCGATTCTATAGTATTCACTGTTAAACGTGTAATTCTATAGAAGTCACGGTTTAAGAATTAGATATATTTTGTTATTTTATCCTGTGTTGAGGCATGATTGGGCATAGTTTAATACAGGTGAGGTGTCTATACTTAGATCCTTGATAAAGATGCTTACACTATGTATTTATTAAGGAATCTTATTAATAGTAAATATAACTAAAACTGGTCGTACTGATTCAACTGAATGCTTTGTTAAAATTTCACAGCCTATCTCACTACTCTATAAGGCAGACCATACACGTCAACTACATGTTATGTATAGGCAAATACGGAAAATTCTTATTGGAGGGTATGTGTGAATAGACCTAATTCTATCTATTCTATCAAGCTGTTAGAAGACGGGTGTCAGGGGTGCGAGTAATAACGATGTGAAATTTTGGGGGTCGTCATGGGATACTCACGGTGGAACCGAAAAAAAAAGTGGATCTACCTCTAACAAAATGTAGATGGTGCGACATGTAATGTATTGTAATATAATTTTTCTTTGAGAGGTCGCTTAACATTGTTACTTTTTCTTTTGGCGCCGTTCTCACAAAAAAAATACTAAGTGCGAGTCTTCTTAATCTACCCCTGGGACCGCGCTTGAGAAAGGGTTTTAGAAATAAGACTGTAGGTTGAAATTGATTGTAAGAATTAAATTATTTGCAATGACCACATAAGAGCCAGGCCAGTATGTTCTTGCACTATAAGCTATTTTCATACTTTCTTCATGACCAAAGATATTCGACTTGAACGAGATACCTACCTTGTGTTTTTCTGATTACTCAGTATATTACGGTCATAATTTTTTTATCTACGGACTCAACTGGTGTAGTGTGCCCTACATAATACTATGAAATGAAATGAATAATAATCGTGAGATAAAAATATCTAGATAAAAGTGCCTCATATCATGTAACATCAGACACTTAGTGTTTTATGTAAACCTGTACTATTTTATTCTATTTTTATACTATGTCTTCAGTAGTGGTCGTGTGTGGTCTATGAAGCTACCAAGCTGCTCTATGCCACGCTCACGTTTAAAGCAATGTTTAAAAATGGTTGTTTGTATATTGCCTTGTCTATTTAGTGCCATAAGTTCGCTATTGCCGCGGTCGCTCTTCAAACTTTACCCGCTTATTGTGTAAGTCTGGAAATTGTACGTGAATATTAAATTTGTAAACATTTTTAGGACCTAAAATTGCTTATTTTATCGACATGGATACAGCATATTTTCAGTGAAGGCAGATAGATCTCTGAAAGATTTTAGAAACAAACAGGTACTACCGTACCCCATAAAGAGGCAAAATTATTTTTTTTTGCTAATTCTGACTGTATCTTACATTATATAAGGGCGTCCGCTAAAACTGCCTTTATCGAAATATAGTATGATCAGCGTCATAAAGGCGTTTGCAGTGCGAAAGGTTTTAAACGCGCGGTGAGCTCTCGCTCCTATATCTCCATACTAATTGAACGTTACCGTTTAATGTCGCGGCGGTGGCACGCGGCGGGCCCGCTGCGTGTCCGCAGCTGTTGTATCGGACGCCTTAAAATTTTCTTCTCACCTGTTATTTCCAAGCGCCGCCTGCGAGCACCACCATTTTTCCAAGTGCAAAATGTAGCTTCTACTACTTATGCAAAAACCTTCCTTTCTTTTATTTATAGAAATAATCTATATTGTAATAAAAATAGAACATGATTAAGTGTTCGTGTTATATGTGCCTTATAAAATAACTTTTATCATCACTAACACCTTGTTACACTTTAATTTAAAAAGCCACATTTAGGGAAACAATTTTATTGGGTAGAGTCAAGACTATGCAGAATAGGTAGCTATGAAATCGCCCGACGGCCTGAGTTGCTATGTAGCGCATTCCTAAGTTTCAATTACACGTGGGCTTTAGAATCTGATGTTTACTAAACTCTGCTCAAATTCTAGTTTTTTTTCTGCTGCTTTTAGAGAACAATAATATAATATGCCAAAGAATGAGGTAGGTAACCAAACCTACCCTTACATTGAAGAAAACATCAGAAATGAAATATGTTTAGCATAAACACATAATACTCACTTCTGTAGAGCAATTAATCGTAATAAAACTATCTTTTATATAGCTCAAAAATCATTAATTGTAAAAACTAACGGAAGAGTTTTAAAAATACTCTTCGTAACACATTTATTTGACATATTTGTCGACCTCGTAGCGTGGAGGTCATACTGAACTTACTCGCAGAGTCCGTGTTCGGTCCCCGTTGAAGCAAGTCTCCAAACGATGGATTTGTATTTCTATTTAAGTTTGGATGATTGTCTTTAGTATTGTGTATGTGTCCATGGCACCCACACGGGATCCAAGTAAGGGGTTATATGCGTTAAATGAGTTAATCATTTAGATTTGTAAACATATCTTCAACATATACAGACAATGAATACTGATCGTCCAATAATTATAAATTAAAACAATTTTAAGATTTTGTGATATCTAGTGTTAACGCTTGCTTTCTGCTCAATTAATTTTAACGCGAAGAGCGGCCGCGCGTCTTCGTCCCCTGTTTATTGTTTATTTGTAAATCGGTTTCGGTTTAGTTAATAGTTGATTAATTATGATAATGTAATAATAAAGTTCTTATTTTTTAACACATTGTTGTTTAATTTTGTACTGACAAGCATGTTTTGCGATCCATTGCATGGCTTTATAGGAATGTCTGTATTGATTGGATAGATAAACAGATAAAGTATTAAAAAAAAAAACTTTAACCAATGAAAAATGGAGAGTTAATGTCATGGAGTGCTGTCAACTCAAGTACTACAAATTCAAATAATCAGGTAAATGGATATATATACTGCGTAGAATAATATAGAAATAGAACTGACCTGATGTTAAGTGGTATAACAAATTAACAAGTTCATATTTTCAAATTCATTGTTGTGGCACTTTGTATTGTCACGATATGACGTAACGAGACCTTTTAAATAACGTAATTTCAAAGTCATTGGTGGTTTTAATGCTATTTAGATCTAATGGATGAATTTTGCCCATCCCAGAAATTTGGGGCATACTTGACAATGATTGCAACCAAAGTATATTTAGGCATAAAATAGTAGCTTCTTCGGGATTCATATTTAACTGTAACGGTAACAGACTGAGACCACGGAACAAAAACTCAATAGTTAATAAATTCTTCAAATTGGAAAGCAGTCTCTCAACCTTGAAAAAATGTAGGTACTTATGATAACGCTTCTATCTATTTTTGAGTAAAATAACACGCTACGCAGTTCGCTACACGGCAAGTTGTTCTCAGATGTCTCTTTACTTCTATTAGTAGGCCTTTTAAAGAAAATAACTAATCCACGCGAGATGACAGAATTTTAAATATTTAGTTTAATACTATCTAGGCGCAATCACGCGTAGTTATACACGGCGCGACGTTGCACGCGTGCGATGAATGAAAGTGGATACCCTAGACGTTGGAGTGTTTCCATTGCACGAAGATCTTCTCATTGAATAACAGAGCGAACGTGGTACAATGGGTAAGTGTAAACGTCTTAGAATTACTAAAAAAGATTATATCATTAAAGTTTGGAGCAGCTGTTGTACGTATGATAATGTTTTCTACCCTCATGGGTTATACTTGAAACTGTCGTGTTTAGTGGTGTATACGTAATTACGTACCTATATAGAAATGTACACGAACATACCTAGATATTTAATCTAAATTCAAAATTTAAAGATATAATATGTCTGGCTAGCCGAACTTACAGCTCTTTGCTTGGTAGACGTATATGGTGGCCACTATGCCTAAAGGGACGTAGCGGTGCTGAGATTTTATGAATTTACCACTCTAAATACGGCTAGAAATAATGATGAAAGAATTCCTTTGCTGGGCGTAAGTTGCTTCTTACAATCACATTCATTAAGACGGATGATGTTCTTATACTACCCAGGCCATGTGCCTTATTCGAATAATGTGCAGCCTGGTTACTCCTCTACTCGTCGAAGTCTCTAATTTATCCCTTAGAAGCGTCAAAGTATCTTTGCTCTATCAACTTTACAATCTTTCGGCAGGTTCATTGCATTTGAAATACCATAAAGGTTTTCTGATCAAACTTTAATACACGCGCAAAAATATGCACAAACTTGGATGATTAATATGTTTAAAAACGACTCTGCTACAGTAAACTCTTCTGATATTTAGCGCCCCGTATGATATCATCTCCGCACAATGGGACCGGAGCCCGATGACATCATACGTTCCGACCTTACGGAGTGGGTTTCTGATTTACTCACTCGCACTCAGTTACCGCGACTCGCCCATCAATGGATGACGCGCGATTCTCGTCTTTTTGCTCATAACAATAGTGATTTGCAGCACTTTCACTCGATATATTATTAAACAAGTGGATGCTAACGAAACAAGTACGTCCGGAACATTTTAAAATAAGTAAGTGATGTGTAATGATTACGTCTAATTATAGAAATTATCTTACTCAGATTGTGAATCAGGTGTATAATAACACGTTAGTGGCAAATCCATCAAATATTTTAGTCTTTATTTGGATTTAGCTACAATATACGATGATAAATGTTTCCTCTAAAACGCTCTGACTGAACTACTTCACAAAACAGTTTTTATTTTCAAATTAGCATAATGGAATTTATTTAATTACGTATTGTATTATTATTGTTTTGCCTTCGGAATTAAAACAAGGTGAAGGCAAACACGCTAGTATGTAGCGTGAACATACGCGGAATTTCCTTATAGAATTATTTATACGTAACTATCGGTCAGACACACAAACTTTATCTTAAACAGATGGTCGCAAGTGGCACATTTGAATAAAACCAAAGCATACGTCTACCACGATGCCCCAGTGTGGATTGATACAGGCCAATAACTTAGCGGCCTGTCTGAGGATTTATAAATCGTTCGAAGGACATTATGATAAGAATATGGACAATGTTTAGCGCGGTACTTATTTGGTCCTTGTTGCATCGGTGTTCATGTTCTGTGATATGATTTGAAGGGTGGGGTAAATTAGATTGCATACTAGAATATATTATGAACTATTCCAATACCGACCAGATGAAATTAAGTACGTTACTTCAAATACCACCTAATAGGATGGTCATAGAGAAATTTAAAATATAACAATTGAAAACACTCATGAATATTAGTTATCCAGGGGCCGACTGTGCTCCATGTTGCATTATCTAATATCATTTGTAATACGTACCTACCTATCATGCTACAGAGCTTGAAAGGACAAGGATAAGTAGATTTTTTTTACCAAACTTACGTTATATTTAACAAGCAGTCAGTGTGACTATAACGAAACAATGTCAGATAAACCTTGTAACAGTATCTGACAAATTACGTAGGTAACAATTTTTATTACCCACTTTGATCACTCGATAATTGATAATTTTATTTACAAACTAGACTAGATCTATATTATATGACACACAAATTTTTAGACAAAATGGAATCTTTGGAGTCTGGTCGGGGTGTACAAGTGGTGAATCCCGGGGAGGAACACACGTTCACGCTGGACGAGGAGGCGCTGGCGGCGCTGCTGCTGCGCGAGGACG
>DWIJ01000821.1:0-10088 GCA_018248315.1 Chioides albofasciatus
TCGTAATGCAGAGGTGCCTCCTATCTAAACCATACAAGTTAGGCACTTGGAGCATACGAATATGTAATAAGCTCATTAAGCTGAAATATGTGGTGGAAAATTTGACATTCTACTCTTCAACCATCGTAATGCAGAGGTGCCTCCTGCCTAAACCATACAAGTTGGGCACTTGGAGCTTACGAATATGTAATAAGCTCATTAAGCAAAAATATGTGGTGGAAAATTTGACCTCCAACTCTTCAACCTTCGTAATACAGAGGTGCCTCCTACCTAAACCGTACAAGTTACGCGCTTGGAGTTTACGAATATGTAATAAGCTCATTGAGCAAAAATATGTGGTGAAAAATTTGACCTCCAACTCTTCAACCCTCGTAATGCAGAGGTGCCTCCTATCTAAACCATGCAAGTTAGGCACTTTAACCTTATGAATATGTAATAAGCTCTTGGAGCAGAAATACACGATGGAAAATTTGACCTTCAACTCTTTAACCCTCGCTATGCAGAAGTGCCTCCTATCTAAACCATACAAGGTAGGCACTTGGAGCTTACGAATATGTAATAAGCTCATTGAGCTGAAATATGTGGTGGAAAATTTGACCTTCAACTCATCAACCCTCGTAATGCAGAAGTGAATTAGTGTGAATTCAGACCTTACATTTATACATGATCATTTTAATAGTATTTTATATTCTTTTAACACAAACGTTAGAGTGTCATCACTAAAAAGGGTGAAAAATTTTTTTTAACAAAAAGTACAACCGCTCAATATATTTCGTTGCATAACAACGTAAACAGCGTGTCCAATAAGAGCACCGACTTCAGAAATATGTACTAAACCAACATTTTTTTTATTATTTTATACTTCGTAGTGACATAGAAGTCGGTTGTACTTTTTGTTAAAAATTTTTTTTACACTGTGACGTGAGTAGGCATTGGGTAACACTCATAGTACTTACCTGAATAATAATTTAAGATACACTTTAGGATCTTCCATTTATTTCTTATTTATTTAATTTTAAAATCACTATTTGGCAGTGAGAGCCTAGTGGTTGAACTTTTGATTTTTCCAAATTATGTGCGTATTAGAAATTAATAAAATTATCACTTGCTTTAACGGTACAGGAAAACACATTGAGGAAACACGAATACCTAAGAGATACGTGAGATATAAAAAAATGATCTGAAATGCATGTGAAGTCTAGCAATACGCACTTGGAAGCGCGGCGGACTATGGCCTAATCCTTTTCATTCTGAGAAGAGACCCGAACTCAACAGAGGGACAGTAATGGCTTGACGACAATACAACGGCAATAACAGGTGGACTGCATGCTCGTCTGCTACTTCCATATCATAAAAAAAATAATAACAATATGTTATTTGCAAAGGTAAATCACAATATGTAAAGGTTTATTACAATATGCTTGCTATATTGACTTTGCTTCACTTTGATTCTGAAAGGATACCCGTGCGTAGCAATGGGTAATACGTGGAAAATTATACAACGATAACACCAATATGTAATACGTGATATGGAATGGTACATCGCAATATGCAAAGGTTTATTACAATATGCAATATTGACTTTGCCTCAATTTGTCTGCACGGACATTGCAGATAAATGTTTGCGCAGCGTTTTGGGAGTGACTCTGTTGGGAGAACTTCGGCGTCCATGCGGTTCCTTTGACGATTGAAATGCTTTTGATGCATTTAGTGTAAAGTCGCTGTTAGCATGAATCGTTTATTTCTAAAAGTAAGGATCGGGTTGTGGTTTTAAAACTTATTCAAAATTGTTTTTCTCTTAAAATCAAAAATACATTGATTTAAAAGATTTTACAGATTTATTTTCAAATATATACACACTGAAATTTCATAAATAGCCAGTACAGTGTGTATAAAACTGTGTTGATATGGTAAAAATTTACACATTCAAAATATATGTTTACGTTTATTTGTTTGTTTATTTTGTCCTTAATATATAATATTAAACAGGTGAACCAATAATGATGGGACTTCGTGGGTTTGTGGGCTAATTAAATATTAGTTTATTATTTTTCCTTCCCGTAAACTAAATGAACGTGTATATAACATATTCATGCATCTTGTTAAAATAGTAAACAAAATCTATCTAGATTAAATGTTCCTTTGCTAAAATTACAGTTACAAAGCAAGGGCATAGTGGATTTATTAAGAAGGCAAATAATTATCATAGATTCTGGCCTTCACAAATTACTATAAGGCAATGAAAGATAAAATTAAAAATCAAATTAAGTGCGTTAGATTTTTTTAACATTTTCTATTACCTACTTGCGTAATAGAATAAAATTTGAGTTACCTCGATTGTTTCAGGACCCCATCATCAGATCCAGACCTGGTGGAACCGTCTGGTAAGTACACCTTTTGAAAGCCAATATTGTTTTTTATTGCTTGGGTAATCAGTATTCACATATTATAAATAACTGTATGGCGAAATTGAGAACCTCTTTCTTGTTTGAAGTCAATGAATAAGCAAACTAATATAAAAATTCGCATGTCTAGTACTATCTGCAAATCTAAATCTGAACCTAAACCTAAATCTAATTGCTCCGACTGGATTTGGTCCAATTTTATAAAGCAAACCAATTTGCAAGCAAACAATTAGCATGGAATTGGTTTGGTGCAAATGCTCGCATAAACTGCGATTCTTTTCCTAATCGAGGGTTGTGTTGCACAAATACTTCTATTTTGTAAAACAAAAAATTCCAACTAACTCAGATGCTGACCTCAAGTAGGACTCCTACTCTTGGGTCGCTAACACATATCTATGGGGCAGTGAGCACTTAACATTAGATGGAGTGTAAACTCATTTGTTTCTTTAGTTTTTTTCAAAAAATATATTTCAAGGACGCAGAACATAACAGAAAACTTTCTGATCTTTATAAATAAATCCAGATTTCTATAGGTACTATATAAACAGAAAGTCATTAGACATTTTGTAGCAAAACGCAGAAAATTGTATTTGTTATTTATCAAACAGTAAAAATATTAGTCAACAATTAACTTCACTAAATTTAACTTAGGGCAAACCGTCTTCAAAACTTGTTGACCTCTAACTCTAAATTCAACAATAATAATGAGTGAAACATTTGAATATACTTCAAACTTGATTACAGAGTAAATAAGCCTCTTCGTCTGAAGGACTAAGATAACAACTCCGGGCCGGAGCTCCCGAAACGACAAACTGACTAACCGGCTTAATTGATACTTGGGAATATTAATATTTGTCAAGAACTTTAGAATTAACACGTTTCTAACATTTGCTTCCCTAATTCATTTTACTGGTACATTTTTGAACGCTGAAATAAATAGAAATATGTCATATTATTTGTTTTATCGTTCATTAAATGTTCGAAAACGACAAGCTGATTAATCCGCTTAATTTTAAAATTCAAGTGAAATTGACACGTCGACGTTTTAAATATATCGATTTAAAAATACATTTGTGTCTTACTAATACTATGTTTTCTCTTAGGGATATGAAAAACCTATTTCCACAAAATATTTTACGTACCTACATACATATTTACTCAAATTTAAAAACAGTTTACTGCAATGCAAGCAAAACATATATTTGGACTGAGTAAGTTTTAAATAAATAATGTCTGGCTGTTTCAAAGGTTTGTTTTTGCGATTAATAGCTTTAAATTAAAATAGCGTGAGATAGAAAAATGTAATGAATTTCACATGTTATTTACACGTTAAACTAATATAACATGAACACGTAAAAACAAAAATAAATAGACAACGTTCCGATTTTATAGTTACAATAATGACAAGGATTAATATTAAATGTGATGAGTACAAACAAAGAAAATAAACTATGTGATCAATTTACTCTTCAATAATATTAATAATGATATTTTAAAAGTGATAGAACTCTGCGATTCGACTCGTGGCACCATCGCCACAACTATATTTATCTAATAAAAACAGTGGTAAGCATGCTGTGTTCTGATTTAAAGTATATGGTAAGGGAGACATACTTTACCGAGGCGTCTAACTTAGTTCTCAAGGGTAGTAACGCATCTGTGTTCGACCACAGGATGATATCTAATCTTATTAGGGGTCAGTTACAGATGTCGAATAGCGGCTTTTATATACTTATACATTATAAAAACATGTAATATATAAGTATCTTTGTAAGCACGGATGAAAAATCTGCGATAACATTGACGTCTTAAATAAAGAGCAGGACGAAATACCCCTGCTGATTGCTTAAGGGAAGATTACTTAGCTCCAACCGGTAATGACTTTTAAATACAATATTTCCAAATTGTAACGCTGAACTTGGAAAATTAATCTTGGCGGAAATCCAAGATGATTTATTCTTTCTGGAATGACTTATAGAAGACTTTGGCACTACCCTGTTAATTGTGTATTGATGCATCGTCTTCTATACTAATATTATAAGGAGGAAAGATTTGACTTTTTATTTGTATGTTTGAATTGAATAGGTTATTTGAAAAAAATTAGACTCTTTTACCATCAGAATCTTACATTGTCCCTGATAAATATAGGCTACATTTAATACGAGAAAAAATAAGGATCCGCGTTAAAATTTCGATAATGTAACCCAACTAGCGTAGTCACGGGTTTGTCACGCCTTGTACCTATTTTGAACATACCGTTGAATAGTTCTAGAAAACTTTGTGTGGAATTCTGAATGGTTTTAGCCTTTTCCAAATCTCTAATATGATGTTAAAGGTGTGAGAATTCTTCTTATTCAGGCTTGGAAGGTTGTTTAGGACGGAAGTTTAAGCGCTTCGTGTATCTAAGTCTACATTATTACACGCTTAAGTTCGGAACACGGAACAGCACGAGCTTATTCATAAGCGATCTGAATATTTATGTAGATTATAATATGAAATTGACGACCCGCGTGATGGAGCGGTCACCGTACCGACATGCAGAAAGCTCAGAGTTCGATCCCCGTCCAGGCAGATATAAGTTGAATTTAGATTTTTATATTGTCTGGGTATATTTGTCTTTGTATGTACATTATATGTGTCCATGGCACTCATTACATAGATAATCCTAGTGTATGGCTGTGAGTGTAAAAAGTGTCTTTTAAAAAATAACATCCCCCATGCTTAAGCTCTCGTGCGATCAGTATCCAATAAAACTCTCCGTTCTCCTCGTTCAAGACGTCCATACACAATTTTTTAAGCATTATATCTCTTTGAAGTAAGACGTATAAGCAGTGGAAAAATTATGTGAAATTATCATAAGGAAATAAAGAAAAAAAGTGGCAAAAGATACATACATTCAGATGCAATGTTAAGTTGTGCAACTAACAATCGGTGTGTCAGTATACCTTATAAGAATTTTCCAGGAAAATACCCTCGGAAAATGGTAACAGTAAATGTATGAAAAATAAGTTCGAAAATATGAAAATAGCCTTAATACTAAGCCACATACATGTTAAGTATTCTCGTTCCGTACAATAACATTGTAATAAATTGAAGTGCAATTTCATTCCTAATAAAAAGGAATTCGGTGCACACGTCTCTCTATCACGGCCGTTAGAATTCTGGAAGTTTTCCAATTCCAAATCCGTGGGAGCATTCCAGAAAATTGCATTTCTTCGTTTGCGCATCTCCTCCGGCAAAGCTGCTTCATGATTGATGCTGCGTTATTTGCTGAGTAATTAAGTCAGGAAGAACATTAACTTAGTTACAAATGAAGGATGAAAGGTTTTTTGTTAACTGTAGTTACTTTGTGCTGTACACAAAGTAAAAATATACAGAAAAATACGGAGCATCCTTTTCAATTCCGAATTAAAACGATGAAACTGAATTTGACTGGTTTAATGCATAATTGTGTATATGACAAAATATAAAACAGCAGAACCCGCAGCTTCGCCTATTAGGTTACATTATCGCAATTTTCACGCGGATCCCTATTTTGTCGTATTAAATACAGCTTATGTTCATTAGGGATAATGTAGGATTCTAATGGTAAAAGAATTATTCAAATCGGTCCGATAGATTCGGAGCCTATTCAATTCAAACAAAAAATCAAATCTTTCCTTTACAATATTAGTCTTGACAAACTGGAAATTTCCAGGTTTCGATTATATTTGTACCAAACATTATTGATTTGTGATAAGCTTAAAACAAATCGCTGTACCTACCGTCGCAGTCGCTATCCACGCTTCAATCAGTGTATCTGCCGGTGATTGGACGCAATTGCACGTTAGCCGCGGGTTTGTTGGACAAACAGCGCTTTATTTGGACACCCAGCGCTACCAGCATTCCGATAGGTGTTGAATAAACTCTTCAGGATTTTAGAACCATTGATTTTTCCTGAATTGCAGTTTTTAATCGCTCTGATTCGATCTCTTTGATTGTATGCCTGTTTCGAAATGTACGTTTCACCGTTATGTGCCGTTTTGTTTACAAAAATAGGCACACGGTACATTTAAGTTTTGTTTAAGATAAATCTAATGAATATGTATATCCAGTAAACGTAGAATAAATGTGTTTCCTTACCAACTAGGTCAATTCAGTTGCACTTTGTAAGCCTAAGTGTCTTTTCACACAACAACAACCAGGTGTGGTTGTTGTCACGTCAGCGACAAAATGTCAAACTATAGTATGTCAGTGTGGTAACTATAAAAACATGTTGTTACTCTAGAGTAGCCGGCCTCTCATGTACAGTGTCGCTTGTTGTGTTATGTTTGTGATGTGGTTAGTATCGTCCACACAATTGATTTGGACGACAAAATGTGATCCCGTAAAAAATGAAATTGCATTGTCATGCAAATTTGCACCGCACGCAGTTGCGATGTGGTTTGGTTTAGTTTTGGCCTTTTGGCACATGTGATCGAGACCTATTTTACGCGTTTAATCTATAAATAACAGTAATTATAAATTATCGGGCGGGAGGCTACAGACGATGCCTGTAGCTGACGGTCGCAGAATGGCGCGAGTCGTAGACGAAGACAATCGGCGACATGTCGCTTGTATGTAAGCACCCTAATTCAACAGACACTGATTTATTTCTACAACAAGTATAATGTTTCCGGATATTCGATCGTTAATAGGACAAGCCATTACAGCAACACAAATTGACCTTGATATTTAAGCCGGCTCAAACAGTTCAACGTGTGGCAATTAATCATGTGACATAGTAATTGCAGTTTATGTTTCAATTATTATATAATTTAAGACAGCTAGCAATATACCAATACTGTTATAAACGGAGAAAAACAATGAGATATCTTAAAGTACTTTAACATGGTAAGTATAGATCATATTGTTACAGATTTATGGGTTTCAGATAGGAATATCTTTTGAACAAATAATTACATATTAAACTTTTTTTAAGGTGTATACTTGTTATGTGGAAACTTTAATGCCCAATATTAATAAAAACAACTTCAGCAGTTTTGTCAATGGTTAGGATGATAACGTTCTATACTTAGATAGAGCCTCATGAACCATACTGTTATGGTGTTATGTTGTCACTTGTTGATTTAAATAGTTACACATAAATGTAATGCAACATTTAGATATTTGCGAACAATCCGAAGAGCAGCTCGCCGAATAATAACGAATATGCAATACCAATATGTATACGCAACGGACGAGTACAAACGCGTAAGTCTTATTTACGCTGAAAACCCTATATCCTCGGAGAACGCACGAGCATTGTGGCGATTATAGAACGCATCCAAGTAAGTTATTCACATCTTCAAACTCGCATGTATTAGTCTGTATTACGCAAGTATGTAAACGTTGCATAAGACGTTCCGTGGGTGCTACGAATTATAATTAATTAATGAGCCATTTATGCCAAATTTCACAACTAAAATATCAACGCAACAGAATTACAGGTCAGGCATGAATGTGACGTAGACGGCTAATAGTAAATAGTTAACTAAGAATCAATTTCCGGGATCTCCAAAGGAACACAGCCGGAGTCTTCTTGCGCGTTGCCCCGTCGGGCTACGCCCAGGTTAGCTTGACGCTAGCCGCACCGTCTGGTGGGTACGACGGTACGCGATCACACTTACCGCCGTCCTTCCCGAGGTTGCTGGCCTGGTGGTTCAAGCTCCCACTCCTGCCGCAGGCAACCCCGGAAGCCCTCTTTTAGTCGCCTCTTACGACAGGCAGGGGATAGGCAAGGGCAACCTAGGGTCGTTTCACGCCCCTGCCATCCTGCCGCAGGGCCGATCTAGAAAATCAAGGTCGCAATTTAGGGTCATACCCACTCTTGTACCCATGTGTGTGAGTAGCCCGCTAGAGAGCACTAAAGGATTTTTGCAGAGATCGTCGGTATATGCCGTACTGTGTCCCGCCGATAGGCACGGGTCTTTCACAACAAATGGGAGAGGCCTAAAGTGTAGTCCACAACGCTTCTCCAATGTGTATCGATGGAGAGTTGAATGAATGACGGGAGAATGGACTAGATACAGTTTTTGTCGTTTACTTTCAAACCTTTAAAAACTCCGTATTAATAACTCTCCTACCGAAATAACCTATTGTTTTAAGAAAGGAATGTAGAAGACAGTTGAGTATACATTAAACACATAAATAAGATCACATTTTGATTTATTTTAAGATACATTTAGAAATTAATTGGTTTATCCATTTTATGACAGTCTAATTTAACCCATACATAATAAGTAGTACTTTAACTAGGCATTCATTTGAGATTTAAATTTCATTACGCACAAGAAACGGTAAAATTATAAGAATTTCATAAAAGTAGCGTTATTATATTATAATCGCTTTAAAGTAATAGATGTCGTAATACCACATTGACCTAATTTTCACTTATGATAAATGGTTTGAGGCAATACTTCGGCTAAACACTTTTCTTAATAAATCGGTGTAATATTTCATATCAGACTGCCTATTCGCCGTAAATCCTATTTGAGATATGCCTGTTATTAATATTCAATCTATCCAATGCTTTGCCGTCAAAAAACATTTGAAAATTAGGTACTTCATAGAAGACATTGTCATATTTCCCTCTATGGTATGTAAAAATTGTATAGATTGAATACAAAGACGTTTAACATAGTAGTAATAGACCGGACATGGCGAGGAAAATGTCTTTACAACTTATTACTTGTTGGTAATAACTTGTTCTGAAGTGTATTGCAAACATCAATAAATCTAAGATGGTGTCAGGGTGAAACGGAAGGAAAGTTTTTGTATAAATATCTTTACAATGTCCAATCTATAGCCCTATATCTTAAATCTCTTTGATTGAATATTAATTAATAATTTAACGGTCTTTACCTACGAGTATACGTATGCATAATTGTATCATGTTTCATTAAATATGCTAGATTTATGATTTTATAATATTTTGTATGGATGAAATACGATAGTAAATTACTAATTGACTTACAAATTGCAGCTATTTAATGTAATCGGATATTTAAATTAATTTTGATTCTGTAATAATTAACATTGCATTGACGAGTAAAATTTGTCTGCAAAATTCACTATTGATAACTCCTTCTGCTTTATTGCACCAGTTTTTGAAATATTTCATTTTTATCTTGAAAAGTAAAGGATGAACTATTTCTTTACAGACGATAACTTTCTCAGATATTTTAAAGGTGAAAAACCTGGCGTAAAGGAATAAAATTTGCAGTACAGTTCGTTATATGACATAAATTGCTATTTAGAAAAGACTTACCAAAAATTCCCCTTTTTAAATAACTTGCAACATGCCCCTAATTAATAAAGTAATATTTTAAAAGTCATAATTATCGTCAGGCGTATCGTATACTTTAACTCTGCATTCCAAAATGACACATACGCGGTGTCAAGTATTCAAATAATCTAAAACATTCCCAAGCCCATACCAGCATTCTGATATAATAACGAAGGTCAACCAACTTTCGGAGGCATGACCCTGATTTATTGCACTATTAGTTGACAAACTTTCACAGTTCAAGAAACAAAGGCCAAGTAACGTTTACACATTGTATAAATGTACTAGCAGCGAAACCCGGCGTTGCTCGGGTTAAAATACGTCGCATGTTTAGTGCTATAAAAATATTTAAAGATCCATTTCTTAAAGTAGATATT
>DWIJ01000822.1:0-10086 GCA_018248315.1 Chioides albofasciatus
AAATAAGACACTTTCCTTCCATTTCCGTTATTACACGTGGATAATCACTTTATACACACTAAATCGAAATATTCGATTGTTTAAGCTGGGTTTTGGGTGACGACTAAACATATAACACATGGAAACAGGAAAAAAAACGATAAGTTACAATTCACCATCATTCATCCTAAAAGACATTGTAGTGATGGAATTCGTCCATGCCAATTTTTCGCCCTTGCATTCTAATGATCTTAAGGGACCCTTGGGCTAAAAATGAGGGTCGGTCAATCTTGCGTCCGTATTCCGGACGCACAAAGTCAGTGGGACGCAGCATCATCGGTAAATAACGCCATGTAGGACGTAACATGTCCTTCAATATGTATATATATATATATACAAGCTTTCCCTAGTTTAGGGTCAGAAGCCCGTGTGTGATTATCCAAGGTATCATTATCATTAAAAAAAAAACAAAAAACCCGACGGCGTACCGAAACAACTGAAAAGAAAAAAGCAAGTTTATTTAAAATGTAGACCTATTCAACTTTAGAAAATAATGGTCCCCGACTATTAAAGCTGCTATTAACAGAAGTTGACTGCTATATTTGTTTACTTTGGGTACGCAGTCGGTTTTTTTGTTTTTTTTTTTAAATTGATTTTTATTTTGGTCTTTTTAGTTAGGTTGTGGTTTAATTATTTTTTATTTTATTTTCCTGAGGCCACAAAGAAACAGACATACATACATACACTCGAAATACATTACCCTCCTCCGTTGGCAGTCGGGTAAAAAGGAGAGACGGTTGGGTTTCTGGCAGTAGCACAGTCGGTCAGAGGCAGAGAAATCATTTACATTAATATTATTACAAAGAAAAATTCATTAATTTAATTCACACATATATTTGTTGAACTACATATTACAATCACAATAATTTTAATCAGATATAAAATGAGATAAATAAGTTCCAGCAGAATTTTCTGTAGATATTGATGGCAGATTTTCGTCTAATGGAGCAGGAGCTTGGACTGTAGGAGATATCGATGGCTGCTCTGTACCAGTTGAGTCTTGTGATTGACGAGATGAATCCAAAACGGTCGATGCCGATGGTGGAATTTCTGTGTATTGTAACATAATTGGTGTTGAGGCCGATGACGAAGGTGTTGATTCATTAATCACAATCGGTGATGAGGACGATGACGACGATGTCGATTCATCTACATCTGTTCGAATTCCAGTTCCTGTACAACTGCAAACAGTCGTCCCTTTGCGACATGTTGGTAATATGGAGAAAATGTTTTCACTGTACTCGACAGACCATTGAAAAAATAGTCTATAGGATGTGATTTATTATATTCATTTTGCTTTGCGTTATTTTCAAGAATGTACTTCATCAAGGTATCGGATGAGAATTGTTTGTGTGGAACTGTACGACGTTTACTGACTTTAGCACTGCTACGGTTACTACTTTGACCACTCTGTTGTTCCTTTGTACTTCTGTGGCCCTGTCTCCTATAACCCCTCGTTCGCTGTCTGTCTTCTTCGTTTCTTATCTCTTGCATGGATTGATTATTGTATGTCCCTGTCTCCTGTGACTCTTGCTCTTGTTGTATCTCCGATTCATTTGTGTCTGCGTCGTCGTCATCGATGTTGGATCTCGTTTTACGATCTTGAATGTAGGGTAGCAAAAATTGTAGAATCTCCTCATATTTATATTTCTTTATAACGGTAGAACTTTGCCCACTTTTTGTTTTTCTATTGTTTAGTGACCTTTTGAATTGATCTCTAATATTTGACCATCTTTTTTTGCAATTCACATCTGTAACAAATAATAATAATGCAATATTTTTGTGTTTCAGGTTTTTGACTACCGGGGATTCGTTTAAAACGATTTCATTGAATTATCGGGTTGGTCACTCAACTGTAGTTCAAATCATAAAGTAAACATGCCGAGCTATAGTCAACAGATTAATAAATGAAGTAATGCCACAGCCAAATGAAGAGACATGGAAAAGTATTGATCATGAATTCCAAAGCCTATGGAAATTTCCAAACTGTATAGGGGCGTTGGATGGAAAACACGTTACCATTGAGGCACCAGCTAACAGTGGATCTGTATACTTCAATTACAAGAAAACGTATTCCATTGTATTGTTGGCATTGGTGGATGCTCATTACAATTTTATTTTCATCGATGTTGGGTCCTACGGCCGCAATAGCGACGGTGGTATATTTGCAAATAGTTCTTTGGGACAACGATTGAATAACAATTCACTAAATATACCCATCGGAAAACATTTGCCCAATACCACAATAACTTCACCGTATGTCATAGTTGGCGATGAAGCCTTTCCTTTAAAAACTTATTTAATGCGACCATATCCACGTGATCAGGCCGCTACAAATAGTGCTAATGCATATTTCAATCAGAGATTGACGCTGGCTAGACGACTAGTTGAAAATGCCTTTGGCATATTGACACAAACATTCAGAATTTATTCTAGAAGAATCAAATCTAAACCAGAAAATGTGGATTACATTATTTTAAGTACTTGTGTACTCCATAATTTTTTACGACAAAGAAACGACATTGGATATTTAAGACAAGATTCAACAGCTACAACATACAATTCGTTAAGACCATTGCTCGCTCATGTTGGGAGGCCTTCTAATAATGGTTTTGAGGTTAGAGAAATCTTTAAAAATTACTTTGTCTCTGAACGTAATAACGAAATAATGTAATACTCAAAACGTAAATAAACGCATTAAAAATCATAATCTGTGCGCGACAAGTTGAGACAGCGCTTTGAGCGGTCTATGCAGCGGGCATTGAGTGCAAGTCTCAACTTGTCGCGCATAGCTAATAGATAAGTTACTAAGGTTGATTAATAAAGTACAATACAATGTATCTATCTGCTTACCAGTTTGTTTGATTTCTTCGCTTATTTTGACCCATAATGAAGACTTATAATTGGAGTCCATATATTTCCCATCGCTCATATTATATAATGCTGGATACTTCCTCACAGCCTCAATCAAACGTTCGTTGTTCATTTTCCGACGACGAACAAAGCGTCAGAGCGCTGTATAGCATCACTACCGACTGCTCGGGCGCAGCTCGGCGGCGCTGTATTCATGCAACGGGCCGTGACCGAGCCGAAGCGGGACCGAGTTGTGTCCGAGCGTTGTCCGTTGCTCGGGCGTCACTCGGTTGCCGCTCGGTATAACGTGAGTGTGTTCATACAAAATATATGTAATATTAGTTGACCGTGCTACGGCCGACACTCGGCTCGGACCCGACACGGTCTAGCGTGAGTCATCCTTTACGCTGTGTCCTACGTGGACGACTCAACGCGAACGCGATTGCGAAACGATCCGATGCGAATTTAATGCGGTGCGGAGCGACGCGGCTACTCTGTCCTGTCTGCGCGCGAACCGTCCCCTCCGCGCCCTCCGCCGCCGTTCAGTTCAGTTAGCATTAAACATTTGTCATGGACGGACGGAAGCTAATGTTGTTGGAAAATTCATATCTTAAATATGAGATATTGAAGAAGTGTATAAAGCAGAGAAGTGGAGCTAATACTGTGTACTTAGAAAGGCATACTCATGGGGAATTTCATAATTTGTACCAGGATTTACGTACTCAACCCCTATTGTTCAAGGAATATTGTCGAATGTTACCTACTACGTTTGACTATATTGTACAAGCCATTAAACCTGTTCTGCAATTTACTACAACAAATTTTCAGGAACCTATTTCTGTAGAAGAACGACTTATGGTGACTTTGAGGTAAGAAAACTATGAAATAAATGTTAGAGATTACATATAATATTAATTAAGTTTAATTAGTAAGTATGTACATAATTGCAATACTTTCACAAAGATGTGTAATAGCCATGTTGTTGAGCACTGGATTGTGGTGGGTTTAACTTTGACAGCTCCATTAGAAGAAGCTCCTGCATCTGCGTTCTAAAATGTAATTTGTTGAGTGATGGCAACTGTTTCATGTAAGGTAATATTGATTTGAACCAAAGAAGGTCGTCGTCAGTATTATCTGGTTGATCTTCGCGAAGAATTTTCATTTTTTCTCTCTCAATATCGAGAAATGCTTCGAGACTTATATCTTTTCTTTTGCGTGTTTGCCTTGTGATAGCTGGCAACGAGGACGAAGGGGAAGGCACCAGCAACGAGGATGAAGGCGAAGGACCTGGCAACGAGGGCGAAGGTGGACGATCTTGTCGAAGGTTGTTATCTATGGACATGTTCTGTGGTATTTCTTCTAAAATAGACGCAGATTCAGGGAGCTGGGTGTTGTCATTGTCAGATGCGTTCATGTTGAAAATCTCTTCCGGACTAGCCGCGTCTGAATACACTGACAGATCTACAGAATTGCTTTCGGAGTCTTTTGATATAATATTCCCTTCTGTTTGTCGGGGTTTCAGAACTACTTTTAAAAAAGAAATGGCCTCAAAATGTGGCCATGTGCCTGTATATTTCGGCTCATTATCGGCGTCAGTCCCAGGACGTGGCTTAGGAATTTTTTTAATTCTTTACTAAACGTGTCTCTCAAATTTTTCCATTTTTTCTTAGTCATTTCACCTGAAAAAAGAAAAGGAATAATAACTTAATATTTTGCATTATTTCAGATATTTGGCCACAGGTATACAATTTCGGCAACTCGCTTTCTCGTTCAGAATTTCAAAATCTGCTATTTCTACAATCTTACCACAAGTTTGCAAAGCTATATGGACTCAATTAGTTAGAAAACACATGCCCGAACCTTCAGAAGATAGCTTTAAAAACATAGCGCAATGTTTTTGGGACAGATGGCAGTTTCCTAATTGCATTGGATGTATTGACGGAAAGCACAGACGCATAAAAAAAACAAAAAAGAGTGGTTCCATGTATTTTAATTACAAATCCTTTTTTTCGATTGGGTTGTTAGCAGTCACTGACGCAAATTATAAGTTTGTAATGATAAATGTGGGTTCCTATGGAAAAGACAACGATGCCGGTGTTTTTGAGGAATGCCCCTTTCGAAGAGCAATAGAACAAGGAAGACTAAAAATACCTAAAGAACAAGTATTACCGGGCTCTAATATCAAAGCTCCGTATGTGCTCCTTGGAGATGCGGCGTTTCCTCTAAAGAAATACCTATTGCGACCTTTTCCAGAAAAGTCAACGGTTAAAGGGGACGCCAAAGATAATTATAATTATCGCTTATCTCGAGCCAGAATGGTGGTGGAATGTTCTTTTGGTTCAATAACTTCTAAATTCAGAATTCTACATAAATCTATCGAAACGAATGTTACAAATGCAGTTCATATCGTCAAAGCCATATGTTTACTACACAATAATATAAGGGATCTTGAATCAATAAATGAGAATGAGTTAATGTCTTTCCGAAAAACATATCAAAATATGTCACTAACACAAAGACATAATTCTCAAAGAAGATATAATGCTACATCACGAGCAGCCGCACAGGCAAGAGAAAACTTTAAACTGTTTTTTGAGCAACATCCTTTGCCAAGAATGTAATAATAATAAAGAAATATGTTGTACTTGTAGTCCCAATTATTTTAGCCAGAGCCTCCCATTCGCGGTGCGATAATAACCGGTTGTGATAACTTTTATTCCTTTTGTCCCATAATGTAGGACGTTCTTGGATAGCATTAATAAGAAGTTCTACTTCCGACATTACAATTTTTGCTTGAAAAAAATATGGCCGACGCGTCCACTTCGCGCGAAAATTTCAAGCCAACTGATCGCGTTCGCTTCATTTCGCGGTCACTTATTTTATGTTCAACTGAATTTCTGTTGAGCTGTGTTACGCGGGTTCCCGTAGAAGAGGTTTTAAAAAAAGAATTTCGGAAAGCTAGTGAGGTTTAATACACACACGAAATAGAAAATACACGAAATAGAATTAACGAAATTAGAAGACGTGTGGCCAGTATGAAGGATCAGAGCAGACTCCCCGATTGAGGGACCACCGAGAATATATTACATTACAGAATGTCTATGCAGCACCTAGCAATGCATTATAGGGAACATAGGCCAGGCGTAACAGGACGAAATTAGGTTTGAGGACGAAATTTGGCGACTGTACCTTACCATTCTAGTCGATATCAACTGCCAATATGGACGTTGTAGAATTATATTCGTTGAGAAAAATGTGTACGTCTATGGGGTGTAAAACAATTTAACGGAATGGAAATGAGGCCGGACTTGCCGACGCTGCGCGCTCTTAATATTCTGGGCCTTCAAAGTGAGCCCTTTCTGACGTTTTCCATTTGCAGAATAAATAAGCCTCGATTAATTTAAAAATAAATTACATCGCACGGGAAGGGTGAAGAGAAAAACAAACAAAACAAAAGACAGATGACTCACAAGACTCCCTTCCTCCAGTAGGCAAAACATATAGCACTTCAATTTCTTGTCCTCCTTAAATATGCCGTTTTCGCAATTCGCTATATCCTCTGAGGGCAAGTAAGAATAAAGACTTCTAAATGTACGCAAACATGAGACTTGTTATCATAACAATGGGTATGTGACAAAGTATTTTAATGTTAGACAAATAAAAATTCATCATTGTGATATTCTTTTGAAGCAGTCGTAGCCTAGTTGTTGAAAGCCGGCCTCTCGATCGAGGGGTCCACGGTTCAAATCTCAGACATTCACCTTTGATATTTCAAAGATATGTGTGTGCTAGAAATTAATTATCTCCTGCTTTAACGGTGAAGGTAAACATCGTGAGGAAACCCGCACACCAAAGATATTTATAAAAAAACTCAAAGGTATATGAAGTCTGCCAACACGCACTTGGCTAGCGCGGTGGGCTATGGCCCAATGCTTCTCAATCCAAGAGGAGACCCGTGCCCAGCAGTGGAGACTATCTAATGGGTTGTCTGAACTATCTAATGTATCAGTTCTATAACTTACAGAACTTACTAAAGACAATTATCAAAACAAAATCAGTATTTTGTGATTGCAGCTTGCAGAAGTTTACAAAAAAGCAACATATTTGGGAGCATCTATTTTTCGCCCTTATCAAAAAGTAATCCACATATTTATGATTGTAAAATTGCCCGTTCGACTCTAACATTGTCGGCGCAATTATATTCCTTAACAGTATTATTATTTTTATATTGACGGTAAATAGTACGGACAGCTCTATCATTCACAATGCTATGGGACGAAGCTTAGCCGCCCCGAATGTTTCATGTCATACGCATGCAAAAGAACAAAGGTGAACGGAAATAAAATTGCCGTCAACTCACCCTCAGCAACCCCGGTGTTACCGACGCATTGGTTGTGAACATGCTGTATTATTTCTTTGATTTCCTCGCTTAGTTCCTGCAATGGGATTTAGTTATGAATCGATATAGAATTTCCTCCTGTGATCTCAAAATGGTTTGCGACTTTTGAAGTGATTTTTCTAAGCGTGTATTACGTTTGTGATGTACACCGTTTCACACTCAGCCACATACATTATATGGAAATATAAACGTGAAAACGGAATATTATAGAGAGCTTATAAATCCTAAAAATGACTAATGCGCGATTTCAATATAGTTACATTATTCAGTCCCTTAGTCTTCTTCTGATCTACATATGTTACCTTTGAGCGCTCGGAGACGCAAAGAAGTCGTTTCAATATTAAAAATGAGATAACGTTCTCAAAGAAAATTATTAAGTCGAGATTCCCCGGGGACCAACCCAATGCGCATCAAGTTGTATCATAACGTTAAATATTCATTTAACTGATGTTATCCCGTCTCCACTGCACAATATTTTTAAACTACTATACCGTACAGTTAAACATTACGCACCATAAAGTGTAAATTGTACCTTAGGATGTTTTAAATGAAAGTATTTGGTTGTAAGTGCAACTGTTATTAGTGTTTTGTTCTCAAAAGTTCATGGTTGTGTTAAAAAATTTGTAATATGATTTAAATAGTGTGATATATGCCTAATATTATGCTCAATTTAATGTTTTTAATCTTAGTGTTTGTGTGTTTATCAGCCAAATATCGATAAAACATAATTGTCTACTTATATGTATAACATATATACCTACGTGCGTATAATTTGTGCCTAATTAATACATGATATTTTTATTACTTTGGAGTAGCCAACGAGCTTGCAGTCCACTTGATGGTGAGTGATCGCTGTCGTCATCATGATCATTTACAAACAAAATAGGTTGTACCTGAAGCCTATCACTACGATGGTCAACTCATACGAGTAGTTTCAACGCAAAGCTTCGAAAAGCGAGGGCTGGTCGTAAAATTTTCGCTACAAATACGTGTGGTTCGGGTACCTCCCCAACCTTATTGGCTCTATTACCTAAATTCAAATTCAAAATCTTTTACTGTCTGAAAATGGGTACAAATGATAGATAGTAATAGAATTTGGCGAACCTCCAAATTCCAACTATCAAGGCATGCAATTTATGGGTACTTATTATTACAGATTAATTATTATATTTATTTAACCTAACGAATTTAGATATACCAAGCGCAAGATTCTATCCAGAATACAGTCTATAAATGACAAATAGCACTCCCGTCTCCAATACACCCAGTTTTCGGAGGCCAGTTACGTTTGTAGTGAAAAAGTGGAACCGCAGCCGCGTTTCCCTTATGCATCACGTATTCAAAGACGACGTTGAGGGATAGTGTCGCGCGCCGTCACTGCTCATCTATCACCCGCGCCCAACATTTACCTCCGAACGCACTACGTAAATTGTATATCCACTTCTCCATGACAAATTGACTTGGTTAGCGTGTCACGATTGGTAAGAATCTATCAGTCGTACACAGACGGCATGACTATAATTTTGTTACACATGATCTGCGTCGATTAATTGCGTCGTAAAATGAATAGTGCGCCGTAGGATGAATTGCGTCGTGAATGCAGGAAACCTGCATACCTGAGAGATTTATAAAAAAATCTCAAATGTAGGAAGTCTACCAATACGCACTTGGCCAGCGCGGTGGACTATAGCCTAATCCTTCTCATTCTGAGAGAAGACCCGTGCCCAGCAGTCGGACAGTAATGGGTTGTTGATGAATAAAAAATAAATTCAATCATAATCAACAATATTTTACCTACCAACTAGTTTACTACCAATAGTTACCTACTTTTACTTAGTAATAAATGCCACAATAATCGCACAGTTCCGACCAGAGGTCGCTTACAAACCCGTTGCTATGTCTAATGACTAATTTCAAATAATTTGGTTTGATATGCTCCTATAAGCTACTATTTATATGCGGTTTAACCACCTTATGTATTAGTCATTTCAAACATAGTAGCGGTTATAGCCTAGTGGTTGAAACTTGGTCTCTCGATCGAGGGGTCTGTAGTTCAAGTCCCAGGCACGCACCTCTGATTTTTGTAAGTTATGTGCGTATTAGAGTTCTTATAACTATTTCTGCCTAATCACTTTAGTGTATAGCACTGTTGTGTTTTGATTTAGAAGGTGTGTTTAAGCAGACATATTTATCCTAGCAGGCAGTAAGCATTGAGGTAGACTGTACACTCGTCTGCTACTTCTATATTATAAACATGCATGCACATGTTGTACAGCAATGGCCGTAGCGCGATGTCACGTGTCTTGCGCGTCGCTTCGTATAATTTATTCATACAAATAATATTTGCGCTCCAAAGCTTTACATTGGAACTTATATTTTGAAATGACCAAGCGGAACGGAAAAGGAATGTTTTACGAGTGTGTGATGATTATGTAAGGAAGTATTTATCATAAACTCATAATATTTGATATACCTAGAGAAATTACCCATTAATGTTAAATTGTATTTTCAGTCGTATGTGTATTTTCATATCGTTTATTTTCATTAGTTTATTTTTACTTTACATTCCTTTTTTACTTTTTGTACTGTAAAATTATAAATGAGTATGGAGTCCTCTTCAGAGTATGAGCTCACTGCCTCTTATGAACATCTAGAATCAACTCCAGATAAGATTTGAGTTTTACCTGAGGTCGGTGAAAGGTAAGTTTATAAGTATGCAAGGTGGTAGAGCCAATGGTAGTGGTTTGATCAGGGCGGCGCAATCGTCAATTCATCATGTAGTTGTTTTGGGTTTC
>DWIJ01000823.1:0-10081 GCA_018248315.1 Chioides albofasciatus
AATTTGTAACTGTTTCAGCTTTATTTGTCCCATTATTTTAAGCTCCATATAATTATGATGGTTTGTAAATGTTATAAACACACATATTATGTATTTTTATAATATAGAAGTAGCAGACGTGCATGCAGTCAATCTTATAGTAAGTGGCTACTGCCGCCCATGGACATCTGTAATCAACACTAGATAAGATTAGGCACCTACCTGAATTCGGCCACAGATGAATTGCTACCTCTAAGGACTAAGCTGGAATGCCTCGAAAAAGTATGTTTCCCTTACCACACTAATACCTTCTAAAGCGGTCGTACGATGTTGAAATTAAAAATAAACTCTGTTTCAATGAATGAATGAATGGTTTGCATGCTCAACATTCGACTGCAAAATTAATAGTAGATAGCTTTCTCTTAGAATCCTTCTCAATGAAATAATATCATGGACGTGTAAATGTAATTAATAAATCGGGATGTTTCAGATATCGTTCTTAATTTCCGAACAACATTTGTAAGCAAGAAAGGAGAGGTGGTATCGGACTTTAAGGCAATAGCCCTTAATTACATCCGGACTTGGTTCGTGGTGGACCTCCTGGCCGCGCTTCCGTTTGACCTACTTTATGCTTCCGATGTATACAGCGGAGCGGTAAGTGGCTGTTCACACGTACCACAACGTTTTCTACACTCACAGCCCCACACTAAGATTTCCTGTATCGTGGGTGCCATTGACACAAATACACAAACAACCAGAGGCAGGTTATCTGGCTGGAGATCGAACCCGGGACCCTTTGCACGTCAGACCTGTATGGTGACCGTTCCGTCACGCGGGTCGTCATTACCACTGGACAACTACAATGTTTGGACGTGGTTTTGTGAATAGTAGCATTGCAGCTACCTGTGGCTGTGTTATGGTGACTACGGAAACGAATCTTTACGATAATGTGGCCGGCTTTATGCGCGTTATCGCTTGTAGTTGAGACGTGTTCAGTATTGTCTACACTGTTGACTTAGACGGCAAATTGTAGTCCGTTTCATTTAAATTGTTGTGATACGCTTGTCCCTCTCAGGTGCGATGTTCCTTGAAGTTGAGATATGGGCAATAATGTCAACTCTATTAATTTAAACATCACTGTAAAATGTAGTCCGTGAAAATTATACTACGCAGTTATTTTTGAGTATGGTCGGGGTACTTGTGAATAGGCCCTAAATCTGACCACCATACTCTATTAATTATTTCAACTACGCAATTGTTTTCATTATGAAAATTATTACTTCGACCACAAGCTTGAAGAGTTTCAAATTAATTAAATCGTTAAAGCGAAAGTCATTTTACTCGAAAATTAACAACAATTTTTCATTACAATTTTACAGTTCCGCCAACTTTGGCGCCTTGTTTTAAACTATTAGCGAAATGGAAATTAAATTCTGAGTGCTACAATACAATACAATTAGCTAAAACATACTTAGCAATTTGAACTGCTGTAAAATTGTAATTGTTTCATTATGTAAAGTTTTAAAATGTAGTGGTTGATGGCAAGAGACATCTTGGAAACGACTTCATTATAATGAATTATTACTACTTATACCACGATTAAAAAGTTAAATTATTCCTTCACAAGGAAACTCTTTTAGATTTTTTTCTTTCTCAGTACCTCTTATATTATACTTAGACATATATGAAGAGGTAAGCTTTGTTTATATAGGTATTACAAAAAAAATCAATAACTACGTAACCGATAATTCTGAATCAGACTTTTCATTTGTTGAGAAAAAACAAACACTTTACTCTAATACACAACAGAATTCGCCAAACTGAATGCTAGTATTATTATACAATATGCATAAAAGACTGAAAAACTAGCACAAGAGCCATCCAGCTAGATCCTCGAGATAGTACGCATCGACTTTCTCGATAGAGCCCGCCTTATCTCCTTTAAACATTCATTTGAAAACTTTTTGTTACCGACTTCAAGAATTATTACATAAAAGTATCTGAGGAGATTTATTATGACAATTAAGGCTGAGTGCTCTTTGGCTACTATAGTGAGCAACAGTAGTGTAGGCTACAGGTTCTTACGAGCGATAGCCCACGCCGGTAATAATAAGCAACTGTTGAGGACGGTCGACAGCGAACAATGGCAACTGCCGCCGACCGTCGTCGCCTGGAGTTAGCGATTGCTAGCGCCAGTCTTCAGTTTGCAAAACTCCACAGCGCGGACTATCGCTCGTTTATTAGCTTACTGTCACCCGTACTTTATCTCCCTACCATTTTGTAGCTCCAGCTACTGAATTCGCTTAATCCGCTGCCGGTCTGGTGTCCAATTTGCTGTTTGAGCTTCCAACGAGCGGTACGCGGTTAATTCTATTCGAGAACTGGCAACAACTGACGTATAAGTTACCAAATAGTCGTGGAACAACCTTTGACAATCACGTTAACTACAACACAATCGCTGAAAGCGCCACTCAAGCGATAAGCAATGGACGGCCAGCAAAGTTACGCAATGTATGAAACAAAAGTTAAGTCATTTAGGATGTGAAAGTTATATTTTGTCGGCAGGAGTCAACTCACGGGAATGTCCACTTAGTGAAACTGACTCGATTGTTACGGCTGGCACGTTTATTACAAAAGATGGACCGGTACTCACAATATTCGGCACTCATCCTCACCCTCCTGATGCTCTCGTTCAGTCTCGTCGCTCACTGGCTCGCCTGTATTTGGTTTATTATAGCCGAAAAAGAAATTGAACATCACAAGAATGAAAGCTGGGATTTGGGTAAGTTACAGCAAATTGTTTTATAACTAAGTTGAATAGGTAGAACCCTTCGCCGTTCGATAGTAGAAGCATCGTCAACACGTCAATTTCTGAATAATAAAATTGTTAAGAGTGGTTGTGTTTACTATTTTGTAAGAGAGACACTTATACGAAATCTGAAATCTTCTAGTTCTAGTTTTTTCGTCTAATTTAGTCTTGAGAGGAACCAACGCATCTGTGGTTGACCTCATGTAGGTGTCTAAACCCATGTGGGGTTTAGATAGAGAAACAACGTTTGTATTGGCACAGGCACACAGAAATCATTTTCTTGATAACAGATTATACATAAAGTATGGTTAAAAACTCCAAACAAAGTTAGAATGATGATTCTACTGGTAATTACATTTTGATTCATACAACACATGCTGATTTTCGACTACTATAGTATATATAAAAGTAGTCGAAGTTGAGCCCGAGCATGCCACCTGTTAACCCGTTACTACAACAATAAGCGGAAGAGCTATTTAGGTTTTTCGCCGCAAACTATACATCTTAATCTTTTAGTTACGAGGTGATTAATCTTCGAAGCATAAATTCGTGTGAGATAAACAATGTTTGATGTGGATTTATAATTATTTCATGTTATAGGATGGATTAACAATCTAGCGGAGAGATTGAAAGTGCCAATAGTGAACATATCGCACAGTGAGAGCTACGTCACCGCACTGTACTTCACCTGTTCGTCGCTCACTAGTGTTGGATTTGGGAATGTGTCCGCTAACACCTTACCTGAGAAGATTTTCAGTATCCTCACTATGCTGGTTGGAGGTATGATAACCCATTACACTGATATTATCGCATTGATACACTTTATTATATAATGCAAAGTCAGGACAGAGAGTTTTAATTTATTTAATGCGAAACTGTCTCTCCGTGACCAGAATAACTGAGTTGAAATATTGGCAATAAATTTGAACTCCCTGTCGTAAGTACCTATTAAATAACCTTACTTATCTTACCCTAAATCAAAGCTATTAAATTTAAAAAAGTATTTTAATAACAGTCTAATTTCTTATTTTTGTGATTATCCATTGCACAGTGCAGCCAACAGCTAGTGAAGCTATAAATTCAAATTTTCTGACAAAACCACAATTAAAATATACTTGGTATTTCTGTTTATTAATAATATACAATAATAAAAACATCCCTCAAGCAAATATACATAATGAATTGATTAGATATTTTCATCGTTGTAATAAGGAAAAAGAGCGTCAACATTTTTCGATTTGTCATTCAATTTGGAATGTTGTCCAAGATGAGTAAATAGAAATATGGAAATAATTTATTAAAATCTACGACTTTCGTCATTGGACAGACTAGAAAACGAGCCAATATATTTTCTATAAGCAATCTAGGAGCATTGAACGGATACGTATATAAATAATTCATGTACAATCTTTCCAATTTATCAACACAAAACAACTTGTTGAAATATTTTATGTGTTATAAAAGTAATATTCCAGAAAACTATTTATTTTGCGTATCTTGTAACAAACGTCGCTTTGTGCAGTACCTCCAATCTTTAGTACCGTAAAACATAAATCACTGCAACATTTGGTATTAACAGCGTAATTCTGTTGAGAGCGTTTAAAATTATCCGTAAATATTTAAGAAACGTCTTATTTCCGTTTCTATTTTGAAAATTTCCCCGATGATGCTTTGCACACGTGTGTTGTCATAATTATTTACACAACGGAAAAATCTCCCGCAGCGCTAATGCATGCCGTGGTGTTCGGTAACGTTACGGCAATCATACAAAGAATGTATTCACGTCGGTCCATGTATCAGAGCAAGTGGCGGGATCTGAAGGACTTCCTCACCATCAACCAAGTGCCCAAGGAACTGAAACAACGCATGCAGGACTACTTCCAAACAATGTGGTCGTTGAATCACGGCATCGATATACATGAGGTAATTTTAAATGAACGTAAACGCTTTTAGCTAAGCTACTTAATATGTCCCATAAATTCCAATATTTAAGACTGAAAATACAAGTATAGGGTGAGTTGAAAAATATATTTTCACACGCGTAATTAGGTAACTTAAAACTTTCCAATACTTCAACAGAATACTTGGAAAATTTAGAAACTTTCTCTTGTTTTCTTTTTTTAAGTTTTAATACGTAAAAATGTATTGAAGACATCAGAAAAGAAAACACAGTAGATATTTAAACTAAAGAAAACGAAAAAGAAAAAATACAAACTAAATGAATGAAATGGGATGGAATCAAAACGATCAGTTTATTCCACTTCGTCAGCTTTTGCTTTGCCGACTTTTTTATTTTGCAAGAAAAGATTATCTCTTACGACCCTTAACTAATTTCATTATAAGTCTCGACGTTGGTTAAATACATTAAAAGAAAAATATCTTAAAAGAAAATGTCTAATTCAATTCAATTAATGAATGAAAATAAATTACAATTTAAAGAATCCAATCTTTTTCCCCTAATGATTCGTACACAATAAATGTCTGTTTATAAAAGGAAAATCAAAAAATGAGTTTATAAGGTTTTATTAATAGTCTAATGAAACGAATTCTTATGATGTTTATACAATGTCTGTTTTACCTATCAATAAATACCTACTTAAAACCGTATTCGTTTTCATATGATAACAATGTAATTTATGTAATGTGTTGATGAAATCAATCCATTACCTCGGCGGTGGATGTATTGTCGAAAATGTAGAAATACTGGAAATCAACTACGTAGGCAATACATTTATTTCCGATGAGAAAATTGTACCGTAGACACATTGTTCGGAAACCAAACAATCACGACAATTTAGATTCACGATTCCGGCGAAAATGTTTAACAAAAGGAAATGTTGTGGTAAAGTTGATTTTTATTGTGTGGTAAACCGTTTTAGACGCTTAAGGAATTCCCAGAAGAGTTGAGGGGTGATGTTTCACTCCATTTGCATCGAGAGATACTATCCCTGCCAATATTCGAAGCGGCATCCCAAGGTTGCCTGAAGCTACTGTCCCTGCATATTCGCAACAATTTCTGCGCCCCCGGCGAGTACCTCGTTCACAAAGGGGATGCTCTGACGTACATTTATTACATATGCAATGGATCTATGGAAGTTATGCAAAATGAAATGGTCGTGGCTATATTAGGTAAGTACGTACCTAATTATAAAAAGAAATATTAACAAGATTTTGGATACGTTTTAAAATAAATTATTTTGAAGGTAATATCACGGTTACGCTTAAGCAGAGAACAGGAAAATGTTCCAGAAACCTATTATAAGATACTAGTAAAAATATATTTGTAAATCTAAATCTCATAATTTACAAAAACAAAATTACGTGTAAATATAAATTATCCTAATTAATATGTCCTCATAATAATAAATGTCAGTATAACAAGAGGTGTGTACGTAGCTTTCATTTTTGATGTAGATAACACTTCATTAGGCGCATTAGGGAAAAAAGAGTGTACCTAATTTTAACGAACGCACTGACTGGAACAAGATCAAAAATCATTGTATATATGTATATCGATAGATGTTTTAAAATTAAAGGTAAAGTCGGTGAGTTTTAAATAAATGCCTTAATTTTTTTTAGAATAATCCGTTTATTGATTGTATAATATTTTTATTAGGAAAAGGTGATCTCGTTGGCTGCGATATGAATACCCACTTACAAGCTTACAATGGCATAGGACCTTCGCAAGGTAATAATCCAGATGTAGTCGTCAAGTCGAGCAGCGACGTAAAGGTAATAGCGATTATATTGAATACATATAAATATCACAAGTCAATTATGTCAAGGTAATGATCCTAATCTAATATTACAGGCTCTAACTTACTGCGACTTGAAATGTATCCATATGTCAGGACTCGCTGAAGTTTTGCGACTTTACCCTGAATATCAACAACAATTCATACATGATATACAACACGATCTCACGTACAATCTTAGAGAAGGTTACGAAGCGGAGCAGGAATCTGATGGCAATGGACACCCATCGTTAACATTACCTTCAATATCTGAAGATGATGAGAACGCTGCCGAGGAGAGCTCGTTAACCCCCAAAAAAGTGCTCCCAGGGACCACGAATAGTCCTCGTCATGCCAAATTCAGGTTAATAACACAAAATAGCAAAAGTCAAATAAGGCTGAACACAAACAACAAGGAACCTCACACTTAATCCGGTTTACCGGTCCGACTGTCCGGTCAATGATCGTATCAAGTCACGTATGTTCCATATAAGTTTATCTCGGTTGTTAGACGTTCGTAAAACATAGGCGTAAAAGATCTTATATTATTTAATTAACCGAATGTGTGTGGCATTGTGTAGAGGTACTTTTAGGTCGGCTGATTTGGCATTTGCTGCGATAGAGAATTACTTTAAAATTGGTTTTAAAATAAATGTCGAACCAAACGTATTTACGTTTTTTTTAATCTTAACGAATAAGCGTTACAAACTTCCTGTAGGTCATGATTATATAGACCGAACTCAGGTCGTCCGGTAATAAGGTTTTATTACCGGACGACCTGAGCGGTAACCGAATTAGGTTCCCTGACGTTTGCGTCCAGCTTAAAAAGTATTCGGTAATCAAATAAATCAAGTTCAAAAGTTTCCTCGCGGAACAATAAATCCAATAACTGTCTCTTGTAGATCTGACATGCAGCCACGGCTCTCGCACAGGGAATTACGTGAGAGAATAGAAAGACAGCGATCGGTGGCCACGCCCAAAGTAACAAGAGCTGATTCTTTGGAAGGACTAAATTTAGAAATGCACAATACAAGGTCGTCCGTAGATAGACTGGATACGCAGGTATCCACTCTGCACCACGATGTGGCCGCGCTCAGTATGGAGGTAAATTAGATTAGATTAATTTTAAGACCGCAATCTCGGGACCCGTTGTACAATATCACCCTTTTGTTGCCTCTTCGTTGAAGAACGTTAGCGTCAAGCTAACAAAAACGATAAAGACTGCTTATTTATATTCATATTATGTTTTATTAACTAAGTCGAAGCAGAATAGCCATTTAACTCATGGTACGGTTTGCGCATTTACCGCTGTTATTAATATTCAATCTGTCTAAATTTTGACTACCAAAGTTCGCAATTTGACAAATTTCGATCTTTCGTAAGCAAAACATTAGATACATTGATTATTATTTATTAATAACAAACGTTAGTCTACAGATATCTATAGATTTGTTGGCAGCATGAATATGATTGGAATTTTGTCACGACTTCAAAAAGATTAATCTATTAAATATGTAACAATATTTTTATAACAAAATAGTACTCAAAATAAAGTTCAATAAGCACGTGAAATATTGGACCTCCGCATATGCGTGGGGAGACACGAGGCCAGCAAAGAAATTCGTCACCTATGAAATGCATGGGATAAAAATATTTTAGATGCACAAAATATGTATACAAGTCTCCATCAAATATACAAGTGGGTATGTAGCAAGTACTGTGAACTATTTCATCGCCCGATACATTTTGCGCTACAGGTTAGGAACGCTATTCAAGCGCTTCAGGAAATGACTGGGCCGGGGTGGCATGCAGCGCATTCAAATCCAAATCTCCAATGGAACGCTCCACCCAACCAGCTAGCTCGGAGCTGCAGCCATCCACCCGACGTATTCTGCTGGGATCAGGTAAATTACAATTAAATGTAATACTTTAAACATATTTACAGTACGTAGGAATTAAAAAGCTATGTACAAATATACGTTCACATTTTATCAAGTCTTAAGTAAATATGACAAGCTTGAATATGTTAACCTTTAGATAACTTTAGATAATGTTTTAAATTTTACTGCCGCTTAGATAGCCAAAAATGTACTTACTTCACTCAATTAATTAATAATTCTATGTAACGGTGTATATTTTCCAAAAAAAACAGTTTGTATCGTAATTTTATTCTCTTTTTGAAAGTAATGTTTTCTTTGTTGTAACTTATATTGATTGTACTTCTGTAGCAAGAGAGACCGATCACGCCAGAGCGACCAAAGCTTCATCGTAGCACACAAACGGAGCCCTTCTTGCATTGCGTCACGCAGTACATAATGGAACATCCGGCGACGGTTATGCTTCTCTTGGGCATCGACCCAATGGCAAACCTGGCTCCCGTCATGCAGCCCACGGTCGAGTACTTCGAACCGTGCAGGCGGCCGAGCACCTTGGAACAGATAATAGAGTCAGAGAACGGAAGCCAAACGCCGTCCAGCACAACTAGCGAGAAAATAGTGACCACCAAAAGCCCCAACGGTAGTGTCAAGGAGCTAGATCAATCAGAGGAGAAAAGACTGTTAGACAAAGACGTTAAGGGTACTAATCTGAAAAGAAACAGGTACTCTGCAAGTGATCTGTGTGATGCTTCCGAGCGACTGCTGACAAAAACTTCGCACCCAAGCTCCTATAGTCTTAAATATAACATTAACGGTTAAGTATATGAATAATTCCAGTCTGCTCATTAGTTTGAAACAAAACTGAATAAAACCAATTTATGTTACTTCGCACTTTATGATTCAATTTATGTGTCAAGTTTTATCAGCCTATTTCATTTTATTTAGATTGAACTTTACTGTCAACGAAATTAAATTTTAATATTTATAACATACGTGTCGAGTTCTTGTACATATCAAACGAAATTTATCAAGAGTTTCATTGTTAGACTAAATAGATATTTATATAACGTCTAGTCATTGTTAGGATAAGGAAAGGTCAAAATACGATTTCTTATAAATAAGTGTTATGATTTTATTACTTAGGCGTATATTGTTTAACTTGTTTCATATTAAGTTTGTTCTTTACAGACTTTTCTTTAACTTTGTAGGCTGCTTATGTAGCAAATATTTTGTTAATTCTTTAATATATTTGCTTTAAAATATGATTTTACTTATCACCCTTCATAAGTCGATAAGGACCCTAGTAAAAACTCATATCATAAAATTTACTGTAACTTTCATTAGAAGAATGTTTTTAGTACGGTCAATATTAATTCAGTATTAAAAACCTTGAGGTTTTAGCATTACGTAAGGCAATATTAAAATTGTGTGTTATCATATTAACTTGAAGGAAAAGGACCTTATCCTTTCCTCATCTTTCGAAGCGTACCTACATGTCTATTGAATTATTTGGTTATTTACTATTCTATCGACTGACAGTAGCGTAATCGATAAGAATGCAAGAAGATATTTACTTTTATGCCAGAATGTTAAAATATGTTTTTCTGCTTATTTTGATAGATAGTCGAAAAGTTGTAGTTATTTTTTTTTTCAGTGTTCTATTTTAATATCATAAAGCCGTT
>DWIJ01000824.1:0-10080 GCA_018248315.1 Chioides albofasciatus
AACAGCAGTGTTTAGCGTTGCTTTGTTCTAGAATTGAGACATACTTTTGGGAGGCATTCTAGCTTACTTTATAGGGGTGACGGAGCATTTGTAGCCGATCTGAGGTAGCAATCAGTAGGAATTATCTTACCTCGAGTTGATTACAGATGTCCTTAGTCAGCAGTAACCACTTACCATCAGGTGGACTGTATGCTGGTTCGTAGGTACTAACTAGTAGGAACATAGAAAGTCATGTGGATGTTTTCGTTAGTAGTCGTGATTATTGATAAATTTATTTAAACAGAACACACGTATACCGCTTCTTTGCCAATCAGACCAATAGTCATGTCTTTCTTTTGTGTTTGTAAAACATAAATATACCGACAATGCGAGTACGACAATAATTTATTTTACTCTACTTACTAATAATTACCCTTTACTTAGGCTTCCTCTCATTATGAGAGGAAATTCGTGTCCAGCAATCAGTAAAGAGTTCACGACGACGATTTATGAAGTTTATATTTTAAACTGTTTTCCGTGACAAAACATCCCATACTAAAACTCGAAACATTTTCACCAAGACATTTCGAATATTCATAGTAGCCTAACGAGTTAAAAATATAAATATTGTTACTTAAATAACACAAATTAACTTAGCTCAGTGCAACTCACCGATTTAAGACGGTCAAAGTAATTAAGTTTCAAGTGCATTTCCATAAAACAGCAAACAGAAGAATATTTAAAGTGCTTTCAACTGACATTTTTCAAGTATACTTCCTCCGCAATAAGATTTCTCTTGCGTTTTCAATGTCGTAGTTTAAAAGTACACTGCCTTACTATTTTGAGAGGATATATTCATTTGGTTTATGATTTTGGGATCAAATAACAAAGGTCGGATTTCTTTGTACAATTTAAGCTACTTCGGTGATATAAAAAGTTAACACGCAGGTTAGTTAGGTTAATCAAGTGTAATAAATGTGAATGAAATAAAAGTAAACTTAGGGGCGTTTTTCCATTTGCGATTATTTAGCGAGTTAATTCATGTATTCATTCATGTGTATTTTAAACACACGTGACAGGAAAAAGGTCCTTAATACTTGATATGATAATTTATTTTACAATAGTCCCACGATTAGCTTTTCAAACGACACTTTTTAAATTTATATGCGTATAAGAAATAAAGTTTCTTTTGCTGCTACGGCGAAAGAAAACATCGTGAGAAATATTCTAAGAAAATTTCTCAAAGGTAAAAATCTACCAATTCGTACTTAGCCAGCGCGGTAGACTATGTCTAAACCTACCATGACTTTACTCAATAATGGGTAGACGAAGACGACGATGGTCAATAAATCAGTCAGGATAAAATACATGAATATAGATTAGTTGTCCAAATTGACTGAATACGAGCAAGTCACTGAGATGTTTATACCAAATAGGCTTAACGGTGATCTTTGTCTTCGTAGATATCAACCATTAATCTTAGGTTGTTTTCAAATTTATACTATCATTAAAAACAGAAATTAACGGTGCCTATGCCTAAGCAACGACAATTTCGTGGAAATATCAACGTATGGAATTAGATATCAATATCCGTTGATTGATGATACAATATTTTACAGATTAGATAAATATGGACAGATAACTTAAAAATAATTTTTGATAACCTCTTTGTTTACCTTCATAGAATGGAATTTATACCTGATAGTGTTATGTATGATTATGGTCTAGTACTAAGTTTCAATAACGAATATTAAGATCCAAGGTGTTATCTCTCACTAAACCCAACCTATGCAACAGCCTTTCCCTTAGTGCTTCTACGTCATTGATTACTTCCGTATACATTGCAATAATAGCTCCGTTTAAACTAAGAGTATTATTAGCAGAACTAGCAATGAATACGGAACAATCGAATGCATCAGCTATTGCGATTTAACTTACTCCAAGGTAACTCGACTGTCTCCCCTGGTAATTCTGGCTCGGCATCTTCGGGGTTGAAGTCGACAATTTCGACTGGGTTTGCGGGTGGTTGGGGGTAGGGATAGAAGTAAGCTGGATGGACTGGGTAGAAGACGACACCGGGACCGGGGTACATGTGGGGGGGATGGCCAGGCGGGCCCGGAGGGTAGCCATGGGGTGGCGGCGGGGGCGCGCCGAAACCGTAATATTTTCCTGGACAACAATTTTTATTTGTAAAATACCTCTAAAATTGTGATAGCGCAAAGCCTATTTATATGAAAACTTAAATGTGTTGAAAAAGACAGTATTAAAATTTGATCGATATTTATAACTATACGAGAAGAACTTAGCAGGACTTTGAAATAAATAATATCTCTTCATACTTGTCTTAAAAATCTAACAATATTCTAAATGATATTTCAATTACCGATATAAATGTTTGCGTTGATGATACGGTATTTAAGATAAGATATGACAAACACCGAACACACTCTAACATAACAGATAGAGCACACCTCAATAACGCTACATGTTGCATTAGCTATATTTTATTTTTATCAATATATGATGAGACATATTTGTTAGATTATGGTAAGCTAGTCAGTCAATTAGAAGAAAACAATATTTAAAAATTCGTCATTAATCAATATTTTTTTGATTTTGTTAATCAGATAAAATAATAACGTCCTAGTGACTATTTCAAATCACATTATTTATGCCAATTAAAGAAATTGTCACAAGTTAATTAATAAATCAAGCAATGTTTATATACTACCATTAATAATAATTTTAGTTATGCATTTTTTAATATTTTAATGGTTAGGTCTGTAATTGTTTCTAATGTTATTTGTAATAACGATATTTTTTGTAGATCAAAAGTATAAGAGCTTCTAACCCAACTAACCTAACTATTATATATTACTAGGAAGAAATTTTGTAAGATTTAATCTTTATATATAAAATTCAATTGCTGTTCGTTAGTCTCGCTAAATCTCGAGAACGGCTGAACCGATTTGGCTAATTTTAGTTTTGAATTAATTGTGGAAGTCCAGAGAAAGTTTAAAAGGTGAGAAAATATGGAAAAATTGCGAGAAAGATAGTACAAACCGCACACAACATTTATTATATCTAAAGCGGTACGAAGTTCGCTGGGTCAGCTAGTCTATACTAATATTATAAAGAGGAAAGATTTGATTTTTTGTTTGTTTAAATTGAATAGGCACTGAAGCTACTGGACCGACTTGAAACATTCTTTCACCATTAGAATCCTACATTATCCCTGATGAACATAGGCTATATTATATAGAAAAAAATAGGAACCCACGTGGAAATTTTGATCTTACACAATGGGCGAAGCTGCGGGTCTGCTTGTTAAATATAGATTTATTTTATAATATGGAAGTAGCAGACGAGCATGCAGTCCACCTGATGGTAAGTGGCTACTGTCACATGGAAATCTGTTCAATTCCAGCAAAGATGAGCTAGACCTGAGATTGGCCACAGATGCACCGCTACCCCTAAGGATTAAGTTGGAAGGCATCGGAAAAGTATGTCTCCCTTATCACCCTTCAAACCAGAACACAGCAGCGCTTAACACTGCTGTTATAATATGAATAGGTGTGGCGGTGGTGCCGCCAGAGTCAAAAGTTTGAAGATGGTAGAATGCTCTGTGATTTGACACTCCAGCGGCACCATTGTCACACCTATTTCTGTTATAACAGCAGTGTTAAGCGCTGCTGTGTCCTGGGTTGAAGGGTGTGGTAAAGGAGACATACTTTTTCAAGGCATTCCAGCTTAGTCCTCAAGGGTAGCGGCTCATCTGTGGCAAACCTCAAATAGGAATCTAATCTTATCTGGGGTTGATTACAGATGTCCATGGGCAAATAGCCACTTAAGATCAGGTGGACTGCATGCTCGTCCCTCTATAGTTAGGAAACCTGTATGATATTTTTTACAAATCAAATCAAATCAAGAATATTTTATTCAAAATAGATTCTTTACAGTACTCTTTTTGAACGTCAATATATCTACCACCACTTCGCAAGGTGTTAGTTACGGATAAGAAGCGGCGAAAGAAACTTCATAACATACATACATCTTTTAAAAACAATGAATTTCATCTACAATGAAAAACTTAACCTAATGAAATATGTGGAGATGGAGCGACTTCAGACTACACCGTTGTATCACAACCAAGCCCACCGCTTTACGATTTTACGATTTTTGTACGATTTTCTATAAAGCTTTCTTTCTATATTTAATGACTTGTTTAAACTTTTTTTTCTGTGAGTTAATTATGATTAATATGTAAAGTAAGGTTAATAAGGCTATTCTTATTTTTTAATAACATGGTATACCCCCGCACTACGAAGCTCATTCAGACAGTTACATGCTGTTTCCAGTTGGTGGAAACTTTAACAAGCAATAAGTCTCAACTTAAAGAACGTATAAAGTTTCACCTCTGAAAACTGATAACTTTTCTTTATACGTATCAGTAGTATTGAAACAAGTAGCTAGTTAGCTACTTAACAATATTTTTAAAGTTTACTAATTAAGGAGAAGAATTTGTTTCATATTAAAATTCGCAATTTCGATGTTTGAAGTGTGTATAACTTCGTGGATTGTGTAGATGATCTGCAAAGTTAAGCAGCATTGGCCTTCCTCAGTTTATTACTGTCCCACTGCCGGGCACGAATCTCCTCTCACAATGAGAGGAATTTACAGCCTGTAATATTTTAATAAAACAAAACGATCCATTCTTGTCACAGCATCTACTTACTGACTGCATGCTAATTAAACGATTGGTTGGCAGCACCGATGATCGATCGTAAACCATTCAGCACAACAATCCTTAACAGCCATCAGTGCCCTTTGACAGATGCGAACGGCTTCAGTTCGAGGAATGACTAAGTTCACAAAATATGTAATACTTAATAGTCCATACATCATAACTTCAAATATTCAAATATTGACTGTCCTCAATGTCATCGTCGTCGTTGTTTTTGCCATTAATAAATATTGGTTTGTTAATTAAATCATTGAAAAGAAGAACCGACCTTTTAATAATTGGGAAAGCAATAAGTTGGTTTTACGTGGGTATAAACAAAATATCAGAAATTAAATCGTGTGATTAAATAAGTGCAGTTCTTTCATCCGAATAAACTTTTACGCAAAGAAGCACAGGTTTAATTCCAGAAGAGTTACCGGCGCACTCTTTTAAAAAATGAGCAATAAAAAAATAACCAGGAACTAAACAGTCCCAACGCCGTGAGACCGTCATTGGAAGCACTAACGGAGAAAATTTAAATTGCGCCACTGAACAATCCTCCCTTCTATTTATACAGTACAACCCTACGTACAACATAACCTGTTGCCTACACCGTTAAGTTATTCCAGCGGCATCGTGCCATGTTGCTACTACAATGGAAAGATTCACAGTGAAATTTGCTTTGTATTCATTTCTATTTCTTTAATATTTTGTGTAAATATCATTTCAAATAGTGTTATTACTAAATAACAATACTGTTATTGGTAATTAACACTATTTGAGATGATAAATTAAATTCAAACAACACAAACAATATAAACACGAGGATATAAATATATATGGTGACCAAACGGGTCAAATAGCTAGTACATGATTCAAACATGATTTTCATGAACTCTTACAGCATACATAATACTTCTTTTTATCATAGATTTGTTTACCACAACGATAAAGGGCTTTCTTATCGAATTTTAAGCAACAAATGGTCCAACGCCCGTTTGTTTGTAAACAAGACTGATCTTTGAAAATCGGGTAGCATTTATCTCAGATCGAATTCTAAGAGACATGTGTACGGTGCGTTCCAAGTAAGGGTAATTTTGAAGGTTCCCTGTTTCCTGTGGTTCAACACAGTCGGCACCATCACTATATCTTTTTTGCCTAGTAAAAACTGTGTTGTGTTCTGGGTTGAAGGGTGTGGTAGGGGAGACACACTTTTTGTGGCATACCAGCTTTGTCATCAGAGGGGTAACGGCGCAACTGTGGCCAACCTAAGGTAGAAATCTAATCTTATATTACAAATGTCCATGGTTGGCAGCAGCCGTTTGAAATCAAGTGGACTGGATGCTCGACTGCTACTCCTATTAAATATAAAAAGTGAACATTCAAATAAACTGCGAATAAAAGTCGACACTCATATAATATACAGGAAAAATGGAAAATGTCATCAAATTAACTGACATCACATTCACGCTGACGCCTCCAAAGCTTTCCAAGGCACGCAACAGGTGCAGGTGAATTCGCCTCGAGCTCAGCTTTTGAGTAATTGAATCATTCACGCTTCCCTGAAACGACCTCCGCGAGTTATCGCTGCCGTTTCTGTTTCTGCACGTCACGAGTTTACTATTTTCATCAGAATATCATGGCATTTAATGAGCAATCATGGAAAAGTTCTTAATAACTTACTACTAAAATTTACTACAGCTATTGTTAAGAGTTTCTTGGATTAGTAGAGTTAAAACAAAATTAACAAGCTCGTAGCACTTGCCACTTGCCCACTTCCGTAAGATAGTAGACAAACTAAACGCTATTAATAATACGTCCAGTTAATATAAAAGAGGTTTACAACTAACGGGCACACATTAACCAGCAAGAATTAGTCATTTAAGAGTAAAGGTGACAGTATTTAGTTCCCTCACCATTGTTTCATACAAGCTAGAATTAAAAACAGTGCGCCATTATCATAAAAATTACGAACAAAGGTTTTCATATAAACCACAAACTCAGTTTGCATACAATGCTAAATCTGTAGAGGACCCCAAATATATGTATGTATTTTTAGAGAGAGAGATTTTTTGTAGATAATTACTCTATCTTATAAAATTACTTGTCCTGACTGATTGACTCTCATCGCAGCACCTAAATGATAATCCACCCCTAAGGAGGTCATACAGATTTGAGAAATTTGAAAATCCGTCAATTTTTAAAGCCAACTTTATGAAAGCTAGTATTTGAGTTTTTGGCTGGAAAAAATGAGACACCTATTCTACCGCTTTTTTTTAATCAATCTTAAGGGAGCAAAATAGGAAGTACAGTTATGTAGATAGGGGTATCCATAGGGGGTTAAAGTTTGTATTATAATGTGATGTACGCGTACGAAATAGCTGGGAAAAGCTAAAGGTATTTCATATATGATTTGGGTTTTGAATTTGAAAATTCTCGTTAAAAGTGCGACTAACTCGAAGCTGCACGCTTCCTCATCGGTGCACGACATAACGATCGCTGCGTCCCGCGCTCCCGCCACACGCCCGCTTATCCTGTGCACTAACGACCACGTTATGGCATTTCAATGACGTTTGTGCCACGTTAATAATTAACACAAATTCAACGCTTCGGTGCCGACACTTTTGGGTACTTGCGTACCGGAAACGACATTATGTTTAGTAAACCCACACCAAACGTGTGGAATACGTTTGGTGTATGATGCGAGTAACGTGAATACATAGGGTAAGTACTAGTAGTTACTCGTAGTCGCACTTCTACTTCATAGAAACCACAACTACGGTTCCTAATTCCTATATAATTATAATCGTTAGAAAAAGGTTGTCTTTGCAGTCTGAAAAAAAAATACACGCAAGTTATTTATCACTAACCCTAATGGTAAGGGATCACTGCAGTTCATAGACATCTATAATCTTATACTTCATCTAGAATATGCTAATGACATGTTCTCTGCTGCGTTCTACGTCTTGCCCACATAGTGGTTTCATGTTGTATAATGTAACCTTTAAAGAACAAGAACTTTCACGTAACGAAAACTTTTCTGTAAACAATGTCACTACGTAAGAAAGTCTGAGGGTGTTTCATTGCATCAATTTTATAGAATTTTCAATAACAAATAAAATCTTATCGGCATTTTCGTTAAGTAATCAATTGCTCAAACATTTCATCCAAGTTAGCGGGGAGTGCCGCCGTCGTAACGCCAACTTTTGCCGTAGACGCTCTACGAGACTCTACTTGTATCGTGTCACCGAAATTCAGGGACTACAACGAAGCTATAATGATGTGAGGCTGAAGCCCGCTTCATTAAATAAAATTATTTATGTGCACTACTAGCTTTAACAGGCGTGAGCTAAATAATTTGTATACCTATTTCAAGCCCGAGTCGCAAGGTAAAAGAAATTGAAAAGCCTCAGAAAACTTTTGAATGATAGCATTAATTTGAAATGTCCAAGATCTCCACTGAATATCAAATTTTATCTTTTCACTCAATATCATTAGGAGATGACGGTCTGGTACTTCTAACATGTCAGATCGTCTGCACTTGTAGATCGCAGTGATAATGAGGTCGGAATCTAAATTTTACATTCGACACATCTTTATTAAAATGAAAATTATTACTGTTATAAAAACGGAAACATAAACTTCCTGAATGAAAAAATACTAAAGCAAAATTAATTGAGACACAATGGAACTAAGTACATAGTATGTACTTAACAGACTAGTGCCAAGCACAATTGGCACTCAATATCAATAATACAATTAAAAAGTCGGCCAAGTGCGAGTCGGACTCGCGCACCGAGGGTTCCGTACAAACCTATTTGATTTGTTTCAGCTTAAAGAGTTTATAGACCTGAGTATTTGATATAAGTTTCAATTTAATACCTCTACACGTTCGTGAGGAAAAGGGTAGTAACTTTAAAATTATTATTATTATTTGTATGTTGTAACTAAAAATTTACCGTGTTCGCAATTTTTCCTTTATCTGTGCTATAATACCTTGCTTCGTTCCAAATTTCAGGATTCTAAGTTCACCGGAAGTATCCTGTAGGTTTTGATTCCCTTGTGAGTTTCTAAAATTCGCGGAAATATGCTGCATAAACGGCTGTATCTTTTGATTGCGTTTGCTTAGAAGTTGGAATTTTTCACATCACCAAGGGACCGCACACCTGAATATTTAATACAAGTTTCAGGTTAAGTACCTCCATGCGTTCCTAAGAAAAAGGGTCTTGACAGACGGACGGACGGACAACAAAATGATCCTATAAGGGTTCCGTTTTTTTTTCCTTTTGAGGTACGGAACCCTAAATATTACCAAACATTGGATTGAATTGAAATATAATTAACTAGACCGACAGAAATAAATTCAAAACAGTGAAACAATACAGAAGTAATGGAATAAATTGTATAAAATGAAAAAATAATTGAACCGGACTGTAATTGGTTCTGTTGAGGAAATAACAATCAATTAGCAGAATTCTTTTCCATCTTATCTTAATATAGATAAACCCCTTTGTACTTTTCAGAAAACTTTCAATACGAGATGTCTCAAGTAGTGATCTCTTTGAGCAAACTGATGCGGAAGCGCGTTTCCCTCTGGCGCGAACTTTCCTGAGATAGAAATTATAATATGACTTAGGTTGCTATACTTTCAAGTCTTAATTACGTAAGCGATTGTCACGAAATTTTATTTACGTGTTGTCTGGGTTTGAGAAAAGAATACCTTTGGAGGGATATATAAAAACTCTGAACGCGAGCAAAGCCCGCGTCCTAGTGTTTTGTGTATTTTATATATCGTATATCAATAACTTATACAGAAAAATTACATCACTTATGAACGTTATTAATATTTACCTATCCAGGATCGAAATTGACGAGCATGCAGTCTACGTGATGGTAACTATCGCCCATGGACATCTGTAATGAACCCCAGATACGATCACATTCATACACAGAACAAATGAATACCAGAGGTCGGCCATAGATGCACCGTCAGTGGTGCCGCCGGAGTCGAACCACAGAGGGTTCTACCACATTTTAAAAAGGCGTTAAAAGCGAGTTTTTTAACTCCAAAATTACGATATATTCGAGTCAGTCGTTTAGCGGACAGTTATTCAGACGGACATATTGAACGCAATTGCGACGCTACAGTAATTTATGTCCCGGTTAAAAGGGGAAAGCGACGCTGATAAGTGGTGGTCGATTTTCAATTAATTATTCGAGGCTTGACAGTCCGATGCGCGGATGATTTGATATTCATAATGAGAACGATATCAGAAATGTGAATGAAAATTAAATTGTTAAAGCATGTAATTGAAACCGCTGTAGAGCTTGTGCTTAAGGGTGTCCACTTTGAAAAAACATCGATGTTTTTTTCGATT
>DWIJ01000825.1:0-10075 GCA_018248315.1 Chioides albofasciatus
GGTGCACACTGTCTAAGTTAATGTAATTTTGTGTAATTCTATTCATTTAATATTTTTTTAGGTTGTTAACGGCGTCCGGTACATATTGACCCTTATTGTAAACTATAACAATTGTACTGCAGAAGGAACAGAAGAATGTATGACAAAATCGCCTTGCAAGGTGTCAGTCCTAGAAAAACCTTGGGCTAAATTACCCGATGGTTCAAAATATCGAGCCATTGTAGCCAATAACTGTACTAGTGAATGGCTGTATGGAGACAATGGTGAGGTAGTAAGTTCTAGGGACGGCAATAAAGAAAGTAACGATATTGTTATAAATCCTTCAAATGACGGTAAAGATAACGGAAATGATTATCCCAAACCTACTCCTGATTACGATAAAATTGCAAACACAGGATCAGCAGATGAAATTCTTAAAGCTATTCATCATACAGATGTTCAAGCACAGCAAAAAACCTTAACCGAAGCAGAAATGAAAAATTTAGAATCACAAATTATTCCACATGATCAGTTTTTTGAAACAGGTATTCCTATAAACGTAGAGTCTACTACCTCCGGTTCATCCAAATTTAGTGCACAAGCTGTGTCAGATATCGAGACCGCGAAACATTACAGTGGTAATTCGGGTCAGGTGAAACAAGCAGATGATGAAGTTCAGACTACTTTAGATGAGGGAAAGCGTAAAGCTATAGAGGACTTAATTAATTTCTTTAATGCGGCTGGTTTTGATTCAAAAGCCACAGAAGATATACAAAGAATAAAAAGAAGTTATGATCATGATTTGCAAATCATGGCAATGGCAGAAAAATACTATAAAATCAAGAAGAATATTAAAAATGCAGAATATATTTATTCACTAGCACAGGTTATGGTCGATCATTTAAATGAAATGGATATGGAAATTAAAACTCGTCTGCTTCAGGATGTCATAACTGCGGAGGAAGAAAAAGAAAACTATCAAAACTTTTTCTACATCCAAGCTCGTGTCATTATTCCGTGTGATAAAGCAGAATGTAAAAAAGAAGATACCATTAAGAAAATATGCAATGGCATAATTGATACTTCAGATAAAAATAGTCCGCAAGTATTAAGTGCTTTTTGTCATGATGAATCTGTAAACAAAAACGGCATAGGTAGACTTAATGATGTTCCATTAAATGATCCTCTCCTCCAGAAATTATCCTTACAAGCTCTTACTGAAATAGAATTGGCATCATCTCGATTGAATGCAATGACAATTCAGAGGATAGTTGCTGCGAATACTCAGAAAGTTTCAGGTACTCTGACAAGGATTACATTAATCCTTGCATATACCGATTGTAAAAAGCAACTTCCTTTATTGAAAAGGAAAAATTGCACGATATTAGAAGATTTAGGATCAAGTATATGCGAAGTAGAAATTCACGAAAGACATTGGCTTAAAGAGAAGAAAATAACTCATTCGTGCTCTGAAAGATCAATAGATGAAACCTTTTCAGGTTTCGGCCATCACAAAATATATGATAAAAATGATACGGATCCTAAAATACTGGAAATGGTGCAAGAAGCCTTGCAATATTTGGAAATTAATTCAAATAAAAATAATAAACAAAAGCTTGTAGAAATACAATCTGTTCGAACGCAAATAATTGCAGGTCTTTTAACTAACGTGAACTTCCTTGTTGGATACACAACATGCTCTAATGATTTTCAAGTTGATATAAACACTTGTAATTTGATTAAAACTGAACCATTACGAAAATGTCAGGCGCAAGTGTGGGAGAGACCGTGGTTAGAAGATGGTAGACAGGTAAATGTTACTTGCGAAAATGATCTCGAGAATGAAATACCTGGGTCAAGAAAAAAGAGATCATCGGACGAAGGCATTGTTGGAGGAAAGACGCCACGTGATCCTAAAGATCCAAAGTATAAAACATTGGCTAAAGAATCGCTAGCGCAGTTTATGCAATCATCCGATGGTTCTCAACATTACGATGTCATAAATGTTAACAATGTAACTTCTCAAGTTGTTTCGGGGTCTCTTACAGAAATATGGTTCGATATATCACCCACAAATTGCCAGTTAGACAGTGAAAGGAAACCAACATCTTCCGTCTGCGAAGTACAGAATCCAGCTGTTAAATTTATCTGTCACTCTGAAGTATGGGAACGACCATGGCTGAACAAAACAGAAATCAAAATAGACTGCAAAACAGATGAATCGGCAACCAGAAAAGTCCGACATACCAATGATAATCAATTAGACATAGGTTCGCAATATCAATATGAGAATAATAATGGAAACGAAATACGAGAAAAAAATAATCGGTATAAACGTAATGTAATTCCCGGCGGAGAAGCTGAAGTAGATCCTAAAGATCCTATATATACTAATTTAGCGCGAGAATCACTAGCTCAGCTTATGCAAAAATCTACAAATTCACAGCACTATGATGTCCTGAATGTTGATAAAGTAACGTACCAAGTTGTCGCGGGGTCTCTTACGAAAGTATGGTTTGATATATCTCCAACCAATTGCCAGTTAGATACCCAAAGAAAGCCGACATCTTCAGTATGTGAGATAAAGGATCCAGCAGTTAAATTTAGCTGTCGGGCTAAAGTAATTGAACAAAAGTGGCTGAATGAAAAGAATATTGATGTTCAGTGTCAAATAGATGAACCGGCAACCAGAAAAGCCAGACACATTGTTGGCGGTCAGTTGAAGATGGATCATGAATATTACCATGAAGTTGATCAAGAAGTAGATAATCAAAAAGGAAATAAACAGCTCAAACTTCGCAAGTTAGGGGGTGCGCATAAAAAGCAATACTCGGAACGGAAAATGATTGGTGGTCTCCAAATTGAAGATGCTAATGATGAAAAATTTAAAACTTTTGCACAGGAGTCCTTACACCAATATCAACATGCGGAAAAAAGTAAAGTACGCCATGAAGTCGTAGAAGTGAAACGTGTTACTTCACAGATAGTGTCTGGTATAATATATAAGATAGATTTTATAGCATCTCCTACCTCATGTCCTATTGATTCCAAAAGATCTACAAATTGTATTCGCAGTAATGATGTAAAACTTTACTGTCATTCTGAAATTTGGAGCCAGCCATGGTTACACCGTAAAGAAATTAAAGTGTTTTGCGATAAAGATGACGACGAAGATGAAGATGAAGATGAGCATGATGTTGAAGACGACAGTCTTCATACAAAGCATAGAAACAAACGTGACCCCTATGTAGGACGAGTCTTACAACGAAATAAAAGACAATTAGGATTCGAAGATGACTATGTTGATGAAGATATACGATACTATTATGCTGAACGTGCTTTACAAAGTTTAAACGGAAAGTCTGATACAAATAATTTACAAAAATTGATTACTATACACGCATTTCAAACGAGCAAAAATATGGGTGCAAATATGGTAAGAATGTATATTGAAACTGCTTATACGTACTGCATAAAGCATAAAGACGAAGAGGATTTGAACGACTGCGATGAACTCGGTGGGATGAATCACAGATTATGTCTTGTTAGATTATGGCCTTCACAGGATGATCATCTCATTATCGAAGACATTTCCGTAGTGTGCAACGACAACATCGATTTCGAAACTGTTACAGGTTTGTCGATACCGGAATTAATTAAAGTGTCTGTTAGAGAACTTGAAAAATCCAAAAGAGTTAAACATAAAATACTACAACAGGGGGAGCCCTACATAATTCCCACATTGGACTCTAATATGCCGATCACCATGAGTTTTATAATTGTTCATACTAATTGCTCTAAAGATGTCGATTATGAAAAGCGTTTTGACTGCCACGTTGACACTACCATACCAGCTAAATCATGCATTTCCTATTTGTGGATATTACCTAACAGTAGAAGCATTCAAAAAGTCAGAGTGAAATGTGGTCCACCTGAAATGAAACGAAAGAAGCGATCAATTTCGTCCAATTCTACTGACATTGATCAAGACTATGTAATGATAAAGGATATGGTTCAAGAATCTTTGGAAAAATTAGAAATGTCATCCACTCACAGATATAAACAAAGACTTTTGGAGATAAACAGCTATTCCACTAAATTAACGACTGGCCGAGTTACTACAATAGATTTTGACGTGGCCTATACATCTTGTTTAAAATATGAATGGGTAGATAATATTACGAAGTGTGATTTCCTAGAACATCTTCCTAGGAGGCACTGCATATCTCATGTTTATGAACGGCTCTGGGTCAACAATGGTCGGCGCATTGATGTGAATTGCGAAGATGATGAAACTCCTTTAGAAGCTCATATAGAGTTTGAGAGTGCCGAAAACGCGATGGAGTTAGCAAATGAAGCTGTAAAACATATTGAAGCTAAATATCCGCACCCGCGTAAACAGAAAGTTGTGAGGATATTCTCACTGGAAAAACAGGTGGTTGCCGGCATACACTACAGAATGAAGATCGAAGTTGGTATAACTAATTGTTTGGCGTTGAGTGCTAAAGATGATTGTGAGTTCGAGAAGGACGCGGGCCAAAATAAATTCTGTCGTGTGAACGTTTGGCTTCGCCCCTGGACAGATCACCCGCCAAACTTCCGTGTATCCTGTGACTATCAAACGGGAGCTGCTGCTGACATACATCGTAAAATTCAGGCCGAACACCTGTTCTTCGATTTCATAGCGACCTACAAGCCACAGTACGAAAACGAACCCGGGGAGATGCTTAAACGCTTTAAAATATTCGAGGAGAATATTAGGAAAATACATGAGATGAATATTCATGAGCGCGGAACCGCAAGATATGCCGTGACTCGGTTCGCAGATCTCACTTACGAAGAGTTCAGTACTCGGTACTTGGGGCTTAAGCCGAAAATGCGTGATGCTAATCAAATACCGTTGAGGAAGGCAACTATCCCTGAAGTGCCGCTGCCTAACAAATTTGACTGGCGGGAGCATGACGCCGTGACGGAGGTCAAGGACCAAGGTTCATGCGGTAGTTGCTGGGCTTTCAGTGTTACAGGTAAGTTAACTTTAAGTTCTGTATGTGTTAATATAGTAAAATAGATGACAATTTTAATGATTCACGGAAGAAGAACCATAAAACAGGTCAGGCCGATTATCTATAGTGTGTTCGTATGTGTAAGAGTTATCAAAATTGCTTCATCAAGACTAAGTCTTACCTGTGGTGTTATGATTCACCACAATTGGAACAATGATAGATCTTTAGGGGTGACACATAGTAAACGAATTCAATCTGTATGATCACTGTAGCCTATAGGCGTCTGAGACCAAAGCTAAAACAAACAGGAGTGCTATTAGAAGTTGCATACAGATTCGTTGCTAACTTGCTACTCTTTGCGTTTGTCGGTAGGCCATATACCGTGTGCCGTTCAGAGTTACAGTACTGTTTTAAGACACTTACTGTTTTAGGACATAAGACATATCTGTTCAATATGTTTAATATTACTGTTAATACAAAGATTTGTACCAGTTTAAAATTTTAATCCGCTCGTTTCTTGAGCCAGTTATTAATTTTGCATTTTTTACCCACAAATGATAATTTCTAATAGGCAGAACTTAAACGATCTCTGGGTTGCCAAGATCGGATAGATACGATTATTGTTAAATGACATTTTTAATTAACCAGTTATCAATTACTTTGTAAGGTAACGTGGAAGGTCAGTGGAAGATAAAATCTGGCCAGCTGCTGTCTCTCTCCGAGCAAGAGTTGGTGGACTGTGACAAGCTTGATGACGGATGCAATGGTGGTCTACCAGATAACGCGTACAGGTAAAACTCTTCCTCATCCTAATTTAAATATCCCTGCGTTATGTTAATAAGAGCCGGAATAAGAGATGTGGATTTTTTTCCGAATAAAAGTTTTTTTAAGTTTTTCAAAAAATTGCAATTATTATCGGTAAAAATGCGAAATAACTCTATTCTATGCCTATTCTCTGCCAAATTTCATCTTGACTAATTGTCACAAAAAGAGTGCAATAGGGATATAATACGGATTGTGGTACTGGAAACGTCTTTAAGTGTCTATTAATACACTTTTTTTCTCAGTACACTCTATACGTCTCAGTTATGGGATCAGACACATGCCCAGTAGTGGCATATAAAAAGTGTTACAGTAAGATCTCTCATGTGGATCTATTAGTACAGGCTAAATAAACAATGTAGTCGATAAAGAATTGCAATGGAAATTTTAACCAAAATGCATCATCTATTTGTTTGAATTTGTTTGCTGTTCGTAATCACAATACGTGTTCCTGAAAAAACAAACACGCAGTAAAATTGTAGGAATTTCCTTTGCATTAATAAACATTACGTTGTTCAAGACTCAAGTGCCAACGTTAAGAAAAACGTGTGGAATCGTTGACGTCATTCTCTTAAATGAGACAATGTGATCATTAGTGCAACGGTAGGTAATGTAGGTATCTATGACAATTTCGTAACATTAGGTATGATTGTTTTGTTACAGAACTTGTTAACAATTTGCGAGACTATTTCTTTTTGTGGGTTAAAAGTCATAATGTATAATTAAAAGTAAATTGTGTATCTATCGTGCCGAAATTTGGCAATCCGTGCTTATAGATATTATTGAAATATTTTTGAACATCAATTAACTACTACCGCGTAGTCTTTGCAATTAAATCTTTATTTATGGAGGAAAAGCGGCGAAAGAAACTTCCTAACACACATATTTTCATTTATTAATAATGAAATAAAACCAAATGCAGTTCAATGAAAGGATTTATTGTATAATTAATCAGTTGAAAATGACGATATATTTCTCTAATTTGTGATGTTATGTTGAGGAGAAATGGCGAAAGCGATTCCACATCAAGGGAGAAGTATTTTTCGCACAAAAACAAGTGAGACTTATTAATGTAGATTTTATTTACGTTGATTGAAATACAACTGAGGATTATTCGGTGCAATATGTCCTTGATTCGGTTCTAATAAAAGCGTGTGGTATTCACGTGGCGATACATGCATCTATTTCAAGTTTCATACTTCTATAATTTAGCGAATTTTATCATCATGTTACTAATATTAAGACATATGTTTTGTTAGAATACAGACTGATAAGCGTCAATATAAACATCGTTGATGTTAGGCGTGAACGTCTTGGATTTTTATTGTAAAAACAAAAAAAATGCTTCGTACTTTTTTAGTTAAGACTAATTAGTGAATGATCTTAATCGTATTACGATTAAATCTTATGCATGTACAATGTGGATTAAATGAACCAAAATAGTATAAGTATTTTTTGTTTTAATCAGAAAAAAAATTGCGTGATATTTGCCGAGACCCCCCCTCTCTCTAACGTAAGATTAGATGAGATTTGACTCGACTCCCTCCCCCTTAAATATCTCACGTAATTTATGGACGCTTCCTTAGTCGTTATTCGTGTTACGTTAGATGCTCGCGTATATTCAACACAATAACGCAGTAATGAATACGGGAGTACTAACGAGCCAGCCCTTTGTTCCCCGACCTGAATCCAACGCTCCTGAGAACACGTTGGTGCTGGCTTTAACTAAATTGCTTTAATTAGGGTATATTTACTTGCCTGTGAAATTTTCTTGCTTAATTGTAGAACTCTTAAATGTAAATGATCATTATTTAATACCTAGTTCATTTATATTTCACACTTTGGTTTCTACATTCAATAAAGTTGGCTACACTTTGTTTAAGTACACATAAAAAATAAAAACATAAAACATCAGAAAAATATCAGCCTTCACAATCGGGTAAAAATCCGATCCACGAAAATTTTACTTGAGAAAAAATCTGACATGGTTGTGAGAAAAATATTGTATCTCGTATATGTATATAAAATTCTCGTGTCGAAATGTTCGTTCCCATACTCCTCCGAAATGGCTTGACCGATTCTCATGAAATTTTGTGAACATATTGAGTAGCTCTGAGAATCGGCCAACATCTATTTTTCATACCCCTTGTATGGCAAGACAACGTTTGCCGGGTCAGCTACTATATTTATAGTATTCAAGTTTGTTATATGTACAAACACTTGTTTGTTATATGTATAAGCGACAGTACAGAAACTACAGATTTGCATTTTGCATGCTCACTGAACGCGGTTGTGAAATCCACTGTAAGCGGCGCCCCGCATTGTTGCAGACCTAGATATTAACTTTCCAGGCTCTTATGTAACGCATTGTGAAGTTAGTGCATCATATTAATCATAATGACATACTTTATATTATACAGGGTGAATTTTTCAAATGGGCCTTCAGGGCGATATCCGAAACTATAAGGATTAGCGAAAAATGCTGTTCATTGTGTTCAGCATATCCATTAAAATCGCAATGTGGCTTGGTAATATCGCCTTTTATTTCCATGAACCCTTCAAAGCTGTATCTCTTAGTGCCCCCCTAAATTCATTCGCGGATAAACACCATACTGTTTTCTAAAGTTCCGTCAATTATGGGACACATATGACTTATTACATTTGAAATTCATCCTCTTAAATTGGGGCCTTGAATCGCATCCCCGGGTCACATCTGCTTTTTCAAAGTTATGCGATTGGAAAGTCTTGGCTTTAGCAGTTAAGAAGATAGAATTAGAAAACCTACATGTTTTAGAGTACTACAATATAAAAATAAATTCTCACGAATACGAATGATAAACGGTGTGCGAAATGTGCGCATTTAGCCAGCGTGGTGGAATATGGCCTAAACCCTTCTCACTTAAAGGGGATATAATAGGTTGACGTTGTATATTTATTATTTACAAAAGGAAAGTAAAATTCGTGATTTCAGAACAATAAAGAATTTAGTGTCTTCCGGAATGATACTGAATATAATTTAAACGTTTTTTCTCTCCGCTAAGCTATTAGCATAATGATAAGTTTCGTCAGAGGATGTTTTGTCGTGTGTTCGGTAAAGATATATTATAATGATGCATGATAACGCTTACATTGTTTGAAAGACATGAGCAAATTGTTTATTTAGGAAATGAATGATTGAGGTTAAAATAAGGTGAACTGAGCTCAAGTGGCGATTTCATAGTGTCGTTCATTTTGCGAAGATTTTGCGATGAAAATTGTCTTCGCAGAATGTTTGCTAATTTGGCAATTTTTTGGGATGTTGAATAGAATTTGCTCACTTAACAACACATGATGGCTTTTAATTCGTTTTTAAGATAATATCGTACAATATGTTGATTTATTCGAGATTTTGCTTTATACTGAATGTTGAAATTGGTTTTAGTTGTAGTGCATTTACAGTGGAAGTAGACTTTCGTTTACTTCAATATTTTCGTTTAGTTCAAGGGGCTGTATTTTTTGAGTTATTGAGGGCTTTGGGAAAAATTATTAAGGTCTAAATTGACCCCTAAAATTGTATGTGTTACGTATTCGTAATATACTGAACAAATTTATCATTAAACTACTGACGTCGTGATTGAATTCAAAAATATAAATACAAATTTATAAAATTTGATTTCCACTGTATGCTGTTAAATTCAGATATTAATGATCCGTTTCAAAGCTATACTAAATCATGATGGCAAACGTAATTACAAATTTAATGGCGTTATGATAACGATCAAAATGACGAAAAACAATGAACAATCAGTGTTATTGTCCTTCGTTATAGATTTGAGATTATCAACGCAATTGTTTCGATTTGAAATAGTACAAGATGTATGAAATTGAGGTTTTATGGTTGAGCGATAGAAATGTGGTAACTGAATAGCCATTAATTTGTTACTCGTAATACTTTTTTGTTATAAAATTGAAGAAACAATCGTAGATGCAGTTCATGTGGTGATCGTAAGCAGTGTGGGATTTAAACATTTGCCGCAAACACGCTATTAATTTTTTTCCCGCTACCAATTTATGCTATTTTTTGCGATATTTCAATTAAGGCTATAAAACCCTGTTTGGTCACAAATTTCCTGCAATAGGCTTCCGCCTGTTTGGGTAAGCTCAGTCTTTTTGGTAAATCTGTTAGTAATCGTAAGTGATTCTACAATTTTATTCGAGTAGCAAAATTGTCGTACAAAGTGGTAAAGCAGACATTAGGGTTGTTTAGGTTTTGAAATTGGAATCTAGGCTTC
>DWIJ01000826.1:0-10075 GCA_018248315.1 Chioides albofasciatus
GGTACATAAAAACGCCAAATGCTTACAGCATTGTCATTTTTATGCAATATACTTGGAGAAGGACAGGGAGGGTTTTAATGGAATATTATGTAAAATAGCAGTAATAGTCGACCTATCATTCGAGGGGTTGGAAGTTCAAATCCCAGGCACTTCTGAATTTTCTAAGTTATGTGCGTATTAGAAATTAATTGCCGCTTGAAAGTAATTGTTGCTTTAACGGTGAAGGAAAACATCGTGAAGAAACTTGCCTATCTGATAGGTTTATAAAAAAAATCTCAAAGGTATGTGAAGTCTACCAATACGCACTTGGCCAGCACCATGCACTATGGCCTAATCTTTCTCATCCTGAGAGGAGACACGGCGCAACAAAGCGCTCCCATATTAACAAAATGTGCAATTTTGTATATCCATGTATATGTAATGTAATGATCCATGTCCGAGTCCTAATGTAGAGTATTCTATCAGTCGTGTAAGGGGAAGCTTGCCATTGATAATTATCATTTCAAAAGTAGTTCCGATAGCGTCTATCAGTTGTATTTTATGAGAAAAGAGAAAAGTTCAAAGAATGGCAGCCCGTGGGAAACATGCACAATGGCTTGGATATGTCACGGCGCGTGTTTCACTATATTTTCTAAGTAATTACAAAATGAATGTTAAAGCCACATAATTAAAATATGCTGCTATCCAGGTCTACCTCATTTTTACTTTGATTATACAGTAAGCGTCAATCACGTGTGGACTTGTGGGCTACAACTACAACTCGTATACTACTTGTTATAGCTATGTACAGTTGGAGCATTGAAGCCGCTTTTGTGCTTGTATTTTTGTAAGATTTAAGTAACAAACGAACGATCTAGCTGATAGCAGATGATCACTGCCGCCCATAAACATCTGTGGCCAACTCCATATAGAACAGTTCCTACCTGAAGGTATATACATACATACTAGTCACGTCTTGTCACATCCGAGGACCTAAATAGTAATCATATGTAAATCAGCGGCATCCACACCCTTCTATCACGACCCAACCTTCGTGGTACTCTCCCAGTCGAACTTTTCGAACTTAGAAGTTTTATTTACCCTCAAAATAGCCGACAAAACAGTTTATATTAAGGTCTCATATTTAACAAGCCATTATTGACTTCTTTGTTCATAATAAACAACAACTAAACACTATCGAGCTAATTATAACCATTATTATTTTTCCCGATTTCAGATACTTCGGATTCTGCTGGTTGCTGTGGTTTCAAGATGTAAATGTGATTCCACTAGCGGATACAACCACGGCAACGGGAATACAGCTTCGCAGATTGGAGATCTTCTCAAGCCGCCACCACTTCCACAGTTGTCATCGTTGGCGCCTGTGCCATTCCACGGCGGAGGAAGAGCACGCCAAAACATAGATATCGGATATCAATATCAACCCCCGCCACTACCACCCGCCCCTCCAATCGGGTCCTCTACGGATTTCAAGTTCCCTGCTCCTTTCTACAAACAATATAATTTCAATTTTGTGCCTCCACCCCAACCATTTTCAACAACTCCATCACCTTCAATATTCCAAAAAGTGTCTGGGTGGCTTTTCCCTTCTAAAGAAGTTTCTTACGAGACAGGTCTCACTGGGACTGGTAATATCGCGCCTATAAAAAAAGATTGCAACCCTTGCAATTTAGTGCCATGGATACCAGTAATAAGATACGAAGCTGGATCTAAAAATTTACAACATAGTATAAGTCCGACCTATGGGCCCCCGAGTCCTACGGCATTTACAACTGTGCAAAATATTGGCCAGTATAGACATCCTTCTTTGAACACAAACAATTATGACCAGAGGCAGCAAAGTTTTTCTACTGGTGTCCCGCATGAAGTTTATGGACCTCCCAAGCAAATTAAGCCACTTAGCAATTCATTCAGATCGTTAAGCTCAACATACGGTCCTCCAAGTCCTACACATATTTTGCCAATTTTGCAAGAAAATTCGATAACCAATACGTATTCCCTGTCAAGTAACTCTTATGATCTACCAATTTCTTCATATGGAACACCTAGCACACCCACCGGACACCATAGTTCATCCTATAGTGTGCCTAGTTCATTCAATCCAATATCTAGTTCTACACATAGACCACCAACGTCTAGTTTTGAATCCTCTCCTTATGATAACTCTCAATATTTATTCACAACAACCACCTATTCACCAATATCTCCAAATTATTATCCTGATGTCGTAAATAAAGAGTTACCTAGTCAAAGCGATGTTGAAATATTGGATGGTTTGAAACCAGCCACTGAATTAGAATTACCCAAAGTTTCATCCCCAACAGGATTTAAAAATTCATACGGAGAATTGATTACTAATACATATGCCTTAGATATTCCATACTCAGTATCCGCTACTGCAGCAGAATCAAACAAAGTCAAAACAGAAGTACTGCCATATGAAAGTAAAAAGTTAAACACACCAAATATTTCAGTTGCTCTTGCTAATCCAGCACCATTCACATTAAATAGAGGAAGGAATATTCACACTTTGCAGCCAGTAGCATTACCTAACTTGAGCGTGTCTCCCCTACCACCAATCTTTAATGCACGACCTTTTCGAACTGTATCAACTCAATACTCGACAAGCATAGGCAATAGTATTAATTTTATGCAACAAGCAACAAACAATATAAATGTAGCGAAAAGTGTTCCAATTGTAGAATTCATACATTCTATAGAATATCCTACTTCTGTGATTCAGTCACCTATCATCGATATAGATACATCGAAAACTTTAAACCAAACGAAAGATTACAGAAACATACAAAATCATTTTGTAATAGATCAAGTAAAAGATATATCATCACAAGCATCAGAAGACCATATATCATCTGCTAAATCTCAGCAAGATGCAAGTTTTGAAAGTACGGGTACAGACTTTGGAAACGACTTGTATGAGGTAGGTCTTCCTTTAGGCTTAAATCCAAATTCACATATTCCTTCTAATCATAAGCCTGATTTTGCTGATTTAAGGGGTGTAAAAGATGAAGATGTTGATAAATACAGAACTGAGAGTAATTTACAAAATATAGACTCTCCTCTCTTGTATCTTAAACCAAGTGCACCTCATAAAAATTACGAAAATTTTGTGACACTACCTAGTCCGGGAAAAGAGAATGAATATGAAATTTATGACGATATTCAGACCACAACATTACCACCTCAGCAATCAACACTTACAAGTGCGTGGGACGAAAGTAAAACTTATTTCAGTGATCTATCGCCACCAACAGAAGAAGAAGACAATGCTAATCATGCAAAAGTGATACAAATCATTGTACCATATATAACAGACCAAAAAGATGACATTAAATCATGGTCTAAAGATTGGGAAACTCCTCAAGAAGATTTTCTTGCGCGGAAAGTTCAATCAAACACAGAAAACTATAGTTACAGTGCTAGTACTTCCACGGAAAGTTATAGCGTTGGTACGACAACAGAAATCCCGCCAGCAACGGTATCGGAACATAATGACGCAGAGCGATTGAATGATCCAGCAACACCTAATGATCTTTATGACGTTAAGGAGCCTCCATTCGATATAATAAAACTACAACATACTATTGATGATTGGACTGAACAGGAATATTCTAATTCTAAGTATTTTAGAATGCCACAAAAAGCGCGATCTAATGAAAAATATGCTAAACAAATTCCAGACGATTACTTTACTACTACTATGAATCCTGTAACTAATTACGTCACTGCAAATAATAATTACAATTATGATTTTTATGACCATGAAGTATCTAGTAGTATTCAACATACTGTAACTGATAATAAAAACGGTTCTTTAACAAAGCCTCAAAAAGAATATAACACTATTGAAAGAACAAAAAGTGATAGCGGCAAGAGTGAAATACCAGAAGAGCTTAAAAAGCTACATATCTACACAGCCGCATCATCGTTCCGAACTTCGACTACCACCCCTGCGCCATGGAGCGAGGTACAAACTTCGATATCTCCTTTGACGAAAGAAAAGGTATATGTAGTAACTTCCAAGCCATGGCATGAAAAGCCGAAGGCTCCAGAATACGACTACGAAACAGAGACGTTTGAATCAAAGAAAACGAGTAGCGATAATAGTGCTCCAGAATCAGACGGTTTACCATTTAAATCGCCAAGATTCTCCTACAGACCTTCTTTTGGCTTTACAACAACTGGAACTCAAGACCATTTCCATTTGGACACGTCATTGCCTTCAAAAGATTGGCATCAAAGCAGTAAGCATGCATTTTAGTAAACTAAATACCAAACACGTATTCACACTAGATACTAAATTTCTATTTCTTATTTCAGTCAATGACTTATGGAGTCGGACTCAAAGCGAGCAAATAAATCTTTTCGAAGGAACTGAACAAAAAGATATCACTAATGTGGAAGAGGTTTTTATCACTTTTATATACTAACTTTCTTATTATATATTTATTTTTCTTTCAAGTTGTTCTAAATATAAGGATTTACAAAGCGCACTTTGGTTTTCACATTTCCCACTAAATAATTTTATTATATATGAAATTGTATCATTTATACATGTACAACTTTTAAACTATTCATTTCTTGTCTCTTGTTTTCTAATTGTTATATAATGATTGATGGTTAATGCACGAGTAAACAATTACACAATAGTAAACTAAATCACCATCACATTGTTTAAAATAAATACATTTTTTAAAAGTAACATGACAATTGGTGTATCGATCTTAGTGTTACTGCAATACTATACAATACATCATTACGACTATTATACAATAAATAAACTTAATAATGATCTAGATACCAATTTTTTCAGGATACAGCCACTCCAAAGACTGCAGTGTCGTGACTCGTGAATAAAGAAGACGCTGATATTGACGATATTTTGTAAAAGTGTACAGTGTTTCAAAAATATCACAGAGTTCAGTGTCAGTGTCTAGTGTCTTAGAACACTTGTGTACTTTGATGTGATTTGAAGAGACTTAACTGTGACTACATTTGTAAATAAAAGGACTGACATTTCTTATAGAGTAAGAGTGCTTTCGATAATTAGGTACTTTAATGAAATTGCAACATTTGTATTAATTTGTAATTCGGTATGTGTATGACCAAATGCTTTGTCAGCGATATCAGAATTATTAAAATGGACTATAATATTAAGTAACCAATGATTCTTAAAATCAAAACTTAAATCTCTGCTGGAAATTTTGCTTTTAAATTTATTACATATGAACCAAAGCAGGGCCATAAGTAGCCTCATTATTTAGATTATTTTTAAGGTATTATAGGCATAAGATTTCTTTATTCTGGTTACTTACTCTTTGGTATCCAAAATGTGAATAACCTGATTGTATATTCATACGTACTTAGGTAATATAGTTTGTAAATATTGGTCTGATACTGAAATGTAAATATACCTACATACGAGTGTAATGTGAATTAACTTAATAATCTTTATGTAAGATTGAGATAAGATTACAATTATCAATAAACTTTGTACATACCTGATTAAAAGTCATCTTCAATAAATGATATTAAAAATAAATTTATTTATACATCTGATACTAAAGGTACCTACTTATAAACATATATATACAAATATACAATTATTCTAAACTATGAGGGAGTCGGCCTAAAACTTCTATTCTTGATTTTGAAGTATAAAAATTCGCCGCTCCAACTGATTATGGTTATTAAGGTCACGAAGTTTAGTATTACGATTGGCAACCTGTACGATCCAGATATATCACGGATGCGACCTGAAAATAATAAAATAAACAAATTAAAGGCGAAATCAAAATCTGCACCACTCAATTGCGGGCATAAGCCCACGTATAACGACAAATACCCTTTAGAGTACTCGTAGATCTATGTAAAGCAGGGGACTTTTAAGAACTAATGAGATATGGTCCCATTCGCATTATGAAGATCATCATCATCATTAAAATGTAAATAGGCTAAAACAAAACAGTTGTGTATTTTTTTTAGTATGACCGATTTTCTTTTTATTTTGTTTGGCAGCTATTGACAAGCTAGTTCAATCAATCAAAAATCCTCCAATTTTCTATTAAATTTTTATAAGCTTTTAAAACATAAAAATAACTAAGAAACATACAGTCCACATGATGGCAAGTGCTTACTGTCGCTTATAGACATCTGTGCGACTCCATCAACCCCCTATAAAACTACCTACTTGAGCTCCGATTACATCTGATGATTACGGTCAAATTATGACCACTAGGCGAAAATTAGTATCTAATAGTGCTATATCAGTGAAATTAATTACTAATTTTCAAGTCAATTCTTTCATATTCGACTACTTATATTCTTTATTTAAGTACTATTTCTAAGTTGTCCCTTGAATTTATGTAGCGTCGGATAAACGACATTGGAATAGGTTATGGTCTAAAATTATATAACAAAACACGTGCATGCTTATTAGCAATAATTAATTTGATTATAGAGATATAACGGTATCATGCGACTTATAATTCCAAATCGTACCTTGATAACGATTTTATTTACCGACTTATTTTTACATAATGTATTTTTTATTTATGAATTAGAAATTGCATTCAGTTTGTCTAATGATAAGTTGTAGCTGTGACTTATGAAAATTTGTAATGAATACCAACTAATTTTAAAGTATTTGGTTACCCACTGATGAAATTAATGTTATACCAGAGGATAAAATTATAGCCTTTCTAATCAGACAAGGTAAGAATAGGTTTACACTACTGTTTTAAGATTGATTTAAGGCCAGTTTTACGGGCAGGTGATATAGCGGCGGTGCTGTGACAATTCAACTACAAAGGGTTATACAAAGGCTTCAACTATAATAATCTTAATTTAAATTAAGATAAGAGGTATGTATCACTAATTACTAGAGGCAGATCGCTGTAAGTTGGTGTAGAGTCACACTGCGTACTCCCGATAAACAACAGTATGCATCAAACCTAATATGGTATAGGTTCATGGCTTATGAAATTGTTGAAAGTAATGTCCATTATTTATTACTTCTATACGTATAAGTAACAACTATTTAAACGGCGCGTAGGTAAGTATTACAAACACTTTTTAATGAACAAAATTTAAGACATTTAAGTAACGATGTCAATGTAACATAACCTTGGGTAAATTTTGACAATGCTACCGGAAATTCTGATAAAACGAACATAGACAGTTAAAAATAACGAATATAGACATTAACGAATATAGACAGTTAAAAATGAATCGGGAATCCCCATTATCGAAGTAAGTAGGTATTTATTGATATCAAAATTATGTTTCTGGTTTAGATTCGTTTTCAAAATCATTATTCACTCTTGAAAATTCTTGTCTGTTTTGGTTAAATACGTACTTGAAGTACAAATATATTACATGACTATTTTAAAGTAAATATTTAATCAAACAAACAGTTTAAATTCTACATACAAAGCCACTAATTTTACTGAAAATTACATGTAATTTATGGCAGCAACTTATAATTTCAAATTCTAAGAACATTTACCTATTTATTTATGGACTAACTAACCAAAGTAAAACAAGATAAAATTTTGTGTAGAAAAGATAAATAGGTTTCGTTATTCATACCTAAAAGTGATCCAATCGTTATAATAACGATTCCATTGAAGAACATCTGTATTCCTGAAGCGAATGGTAGCCTTTCAAGAGGCACGTAGCTTGGAATGATTATGTTCATGTAAACCGTTCTTACTCCTTTAGTAACTCCCATTGCAAGTGCAACAAACAGCATTCCAGTAAACGAAGTAGTGAACAGCATTACTGAAATGAGAAAAAATACATGGAAACGTCAAATATGCAATTTTATTTCGGATGGATATCGGAAACATGGCTTATGTTGCTGTAGGAGCAATGAAGTTAATAATAGCAATATAGTGGACACGGGGAGGGAGTGTCTTCCACGACTTATCACCAAATGGAAACTGGAAATATAAGGCAAACATCGAAAATGATCAATAACATAACAGATCAAATAATAATTAAATGCATCGAATTATAAATTTCATTATATCATGGGGAGACATTGTCATCCACGACTTATCATCAATTGGTATTATTAACTGACAATATATTTTGCTTATAATTGCATGACTAGCAAAAGCAGTAGGATACTGAAAATATTTTCACCTTCAGTTCAATTTATTACTCTTAAGATACGAAGTTGATTAACCTTAATATAACGGTTGTAAAGTATTTAGTTGAAACAACGCTTATCTAGTTTGTGCATGTAATATTTGTATTCATTCAATAGTATATAAGATTCCATTCTATTAAAATGAGAATGTTGTTTACTTACTCGTCCGTGTGAAGATGATGATTATTAAACTGACCATATACATAACGCGAGGTGGTTTATGACACCATTCTCCAATGAATGGGGACACTACACGGAACAGGGTATCCGAAAATCCTATAACTGCCATGATTTTAGCTATATCTGCAGTTTCAAATTTTAACATATCGTTCAAGATAATTGGCAAGAGTAGAGAAAAGTTCGTCTCTACACAAGCTGCTATTGACAATCCGAAGAGAATATTGACAAAAATAGGATCTCCCAGTAGAGTCAAATCAAAGAAATCGATGAATCGCTTCAGAAGACCTTTTGTTTTTTCTTTTTGCCCTTCACCGTTTAATAAATTATTGTGTTTCATATTAAGGTTCTTTGTATTATCCGGTTCGTTAAATATGTTAATCGAACTTCCCAAATTAATTTCTTGAGATTCCCACCATTTATATCTAGAGTCTACCAATGGCATGTTGGGTGTCTTTTTAGTTAAGTCAGGATGCGAAACAGCATTTCTTGTTTGAAGGCTTGCGTCGTTCATAAGTGTGTGCATAGATAAACTTTTAGGCGGTGGTAAACTGATGTCTATTGATTCTTCTAAGCGGGGCAGTGACTGAACATCTGAAAGTATTTTAGATTTCTCTCGTAGTTCGTTTTTTGTTAGAATATAATTTGCGCAATTTTATTCAATAGCATAGAGTTACATAGAATTAGATGTAAGTTATTATTCATAGATTATTTTAAAGTAACTTAATCTTAACTACATTAGAACTGTAGCTATTTATTACACATGAATATAAAGTACCTGTATGTTTAGATGATGTAGTTATGCTGCCATTAATAAGTTCTACATCAGATTCTTTATTAAGTGCTACCGTTTCTTCCGTTTGTGGAGGGTCTTTCAGGTACCATTTAGCAGGTCTTAGTAAGCAAGCCGCTAAAAGAGAATGAAGGCATATTGCACTTAGGATGAGTACCGCATATCTCCATCCATAAGCATACATAAGTGCGCTCATTACCAGAGGCATGTAAATAGTTCCCAATCCTGTGATTGACATGCCTAATCCTATGGCTCGCCCTCTTTTCTCCTTGAAAAATGAGTTAATTGCTAGAGAGAAAGCAGCCATAACTGCTGCTACTCCGGTTGCTGGAAGAGATAACAATAATAAATCAAAAGTACCCAAATTCGTTATACTTTAAGATACGAATATTTATAAAACTTTACTTACAATTTATAATACTGTAAGATATGATGAATAAGCTAAAACTGTTGGCGATCGAAGTAAGGAATAAACCCAATGAGATAAATATGGCTCCAAAAACAGCCACTTTTCTGTATCCAAACCGTCGCAAAACGGGGACTCCGAAGAAAGAGAGAAGCATACCCAAGCCATGGTTAAGGATTATGACAAGAGTTCCTTGGGTCGCTGTTAGGTTTGTATCCTCGAAAGCTTTTTGAAATACGAGACCAAACCCGGCGATTAGAGGAAGAACTACTACCTGAAATACACATACAAATATTTTTATAGATATTCATGCCTTCTATCCACATTGGAACAATATGGTGGACGAACACAGGCTTTTTAATTTGCGAATAAATATTTTAAAATATAATAAATATCGACAAAAAAGAAAATTAAAACCGCATGTCGTGAGTACCCGTTACTTATTAAAATGTCTCAATTCCGCGATAATTTAATTCTAAAATTATGTACTGCGGATAAATAATACAAGACAAAGTAATTAATT